>JABTTQ020000567.1:27-266233 GCA_016081115.2 Rehmannia glutinosa
CTCTGAGCTCTTTACTTGGCTACCGACTCAGCTTTACCCACTCCGCCTTGTAATACTAATCACTCGATCCACAACTAAATGTTAATATCAATCCTCAAGTCCCCGGCAGACTTCCTCATAATGGCTTGAAAGCTGATTCGGGTAATGATATTAATCGTCGTGATAGAGGTGGCCGCGAGAAAATAAGGAGGGCGAAGTGGGTGTAGCGAGGTCGGCCCTAGGAACCCGACACGTATCAGCCATGCCCATTCGGTATTTTGCAGGCGTGGAATTGGTCAGCACCGCCCCGACTCGTCGATAAGTTCCCGACTCACGGTTTAGGATGAGCGAGTCAGATCAGGCCGAGCCTATGGCCGAGAATGGGATGTAGAAATATGTATGCCGTTGTTTGAATGAATTGGAGCGGTCGAGAAAGCCGAAGCAGTCTTGGAGGCGCTAAGCAATGAACCAACCGAAATTGTTATGTCGCCATTTTTCCCTGGTATCTGGCGACCAGATTCACCTTAAAGTTGAAAATCCCCAGTGCGGTCTCGCAATGGGAAAGCGGCGAGCCGCCTCCGTCTTAAGTACTTAGCATGGATAGGAGCATGCAGTCTAGTGATGCCATCCTCTGCGGGCACTTCCCAGTGGCTGCGGCGGCCAGGCCAGCGTTGGTTTAGGACCCTACTATTGGGGTCCATTCCGAGCTGGAGGATCGGGAACTCCGCCTTTACGACGTTTCTTGACTTCCAAAGTCCGAGCGCGCTGGGATTCCCGCGAACATCAAACAAGGGAAGATTTGCCTCTGAAAAGCTATATCTCTGCCATTCGATAAGCGAGTTCGAGAGATGAAGGTGTCGGATAGCGATGTTTTTAATTGCGGCCCAGGTTGGGTTTGCCCGGCTTGGTTTAACACTTATCCGTAGATCGGGGCGATCTCGTGTCAAGAATTCCTTCTGTCTCACTGAACCATATTTGTAGCGAGGAAGAAGCCATGGCAAAATGTAGCCCGTCGTGGGCGTGAAAACGAAGGAAGGAATCAACAATTGGTCGGAGTCGGGATTTAGACCATTCTGGGAAAACTAGCCAGGATTTAGGGCTCGCCAGCACGAGCAAGTTGCGGCGATAGAGATGCATTTGACCCACACTCCATCGGCCATATGGAATGAAGTACGGTCGAATTTGTTGCCTCGGTGCCAATATCTTTGAAGATTAGTTGTGAGTGGGTCGGCGTCCCGTCTGCAGCCTATATAAATCGATGGTCGTGAACGATGAGTGCCTAGATCTAATGGAGTGAAATTATGCGTATTGTTCGGCGGCGGTCTCAAAATGCGTTCTATGAACTACGCCCCCACCTCCAAGATCGCCGGGCGGCCAACCAGGAGCGCATAACAAATCCCGGCTCTCCCTGCGCCGTACCGAAAATCAAGGTAGGGAGATCCTCATGATGTCAAGCGTGAATCGAATCAACACTTAACACACCAAGATAGCCGCTCAACGGGAAAAGAAAGGCTGAGGTGGACGGGCCGCCCACGCTGAAAGGCAAGTTCGGGTGGCGGAAATCAGGAAGGCCAACCTGGTCGCTTTGTGTTCGGGCGTGGATGCCGACCAGGTGGTCCATCCTCATTCGACCCCCTGGTCATTCTGCACCGATTTTGGGTATTAGGTTCATAGAATTTTGATCGATCACGGAAGCTACTCTTGGTCATTTATGTCCGAGCTTTGAAGATTGAACATGGACGATAGCTATATCCGTCCGTATAGCGACTTTGATCTCGGGGTTTGGAGGAGGAAGAATAATTCCGCTCGGGAAGTTGACTTGGCCATTCAAATGGGACAAAGTGCATAAGCGAAGTCATGACAACATTTAAGATAATCAATCGATTCGGATACAATGCCATTATTGGAAGGCGTTGCTTTATCATATAAAAGCGGCCGTTTCAATATATCATTTTTGCATAAAATTCCCAACACACGATAGCGAGGCCTTACATAAGGGGAATCACGGGGAGTCACGAGAATGCTCTCTCAAACTCAGGTGGGGTGGAAATTAATGTGATGGAGCGAGGAGAAACCTTGGTAGGACCACGCCCAGGCGATCCCCGACAAAGAGAGGAGCCCAGCGGGAGGTGGTGATTATTCGGAGGATAATCGAGTTGTCGACGAAAAGGAACCGATGATTGAAGAACAAGGAAAGAGGATAGAGCAGAGATGTACCTACAACAAAAAGCGGCGCGACGAAATAGAACGGCCATCAAGATGAATTCCCTGCGAGAGAAAAGGAAGGGCAGAGCAAGAAAAGAAAAGCAGGCGGGAACCGGTGGAAGCGGTCGATACGATCGGCGTCGGAAGAAGGCCGAGCGAGGGCGGTACGTATTGGCCATGACCTCCCAGAACCATGCTCCGAACCGAATAGATTGAGTTTTGGAAATAATCTCGGCGTCTTTGCATGGACTCATGTGGGCATGCCGGAATTGACCTGACATGCATTCGCGCGCCAATATTGATCTAGCGTTAGCGATTATCGAGAAAAGCAAGCTCGGCCCGACGAGCGAAGTTGCACTGAGTAGGTTAACAAATTGCTAGATAATCAATTTATCCAGGAAGCCCTCTATCACGATGGGTTGCCAATCTGATACAGTCAAGAAAAGCGATGGCCAATGGCGCTGTCGTGGATTTTACCGACACTAAATAAGGCGTACCCTAAGGATAGTTATCCATTACCGAATATTGATTATATGGTAGATGCACTGGCGGACACGAGTTGATGAGCTTCATGGATGCATACTCGGGTTACAACCAAATACGAATCCACCCCGGATGACGAAGAAAATACATCATTCTTTTACGCTCGTGGAATTTCTTTATTACAAGATGATGCCGCCGGGTTGAAGAGCCTTTAGTGCGACTACAAAGGTTAGTAAATAAGATGTTTGAGAAAATGATAGGTCGTCTATGGAAGTCATGTGGATGACATGTTGGTGAAATCATTGTATATATCGATCATCTCAACGATCTTAATAAAATGTTTGTTGTTTTTGAGAGAGTACTGAAGATGATGTTAAACTGAGAAAATGTATGTTTGGGGTCGGTTCGGGTAAATTCTTGGGGTATATGGTCAGCCAAAGGGGATGAAGCTAACCTTGAGACAAAATAAAAGCCATCATCGATCTTGAACCCCAAATTAGTGCGTAAAAAGGATACAAAAGTCGGCAGGGCGATTGGCGCCCCTTACCGATTCGTTTCACGATCTTTGAGATAAGTGTAAACCTTTCTTTGAAATCATAAAAAAGACCAAAAATTTTGAGTGGGCCAGAGCAAGCACAGTGCTTTGAATCCTCAAACACCACCTCTCTTCAATTCCTATATTGCAAAAACCTACCCGGGGAGAACTTATATTTGTCTTGGCGATGTATCAGAATCCACGCCGTCGGCTCGGTGTTAGTCGGACTAGATAATTCTATTCAACATCCGGTACATTACACCGGTCAGCGTTACATGGCCTTTGAAACTCGCTTATCCGCCCGATGGAAAAAGTTGGCTTATTCATTAATCAACGGCTGGCGGAAACTCGGTCCATATTTTCTAGAAGCACAAGATTATAGTCTTGACGAACTACCAGCTGAAGTACTACACCGACCCGACGCCGGTCGGGGATGATCAGTGGAGCGTCGAGCTCGATCGATTTGATATTCTATATGAACGCGCCGACAACAATAAAAGGTCGGGCTTTAGCCGACTTTGTGGTAATTCACACCTTCCATACAATTGGAAGTTGTGGAAGACCAAGAATAGAAGTTGTTCGTTGATGGCTCTCCATCGCGGGCGAGCGGGCGGAATTGTGATGTCGATCCAAACCGAAATCTTGCTCGACGTGCGATTCAGTTTCCCATAGAACGAACAACGGTGAATATGAGGCATTAGCGGGCCTAGATATGGCGGCTTCTATGGGCCTAAAATGACACAGTACATAGTGATTCTCAAGCGGTCGTTCATCAAATCAGCGGTGAGTCTGAAGCAAAGAGCAAAAAATCGTGATGTTGGACTTAGTCGAAGAAATTGTTACACTTTGAGACAAAAGTCTTACATGTGCCTCGGTAAGAACATGCAGCGGTCTCTGGCTCGGCTCGGTTCGGCCCGAGGGCGGATGTCATTGCGGATATCCTTTGTCACACAACTGTCAGCCCCGTCACTTGCGCGAAAGAAGATACATGCAACCAAAGCCCATCGAACACACATAGATGAACCCGATCATTCGGTATTTGGAAAAGGAGTTCAAACGAAAACAAAGCGAGGCGAACACTACGAACTCGGTGGCTCGTTTCACAATAGTGGACGGCGTCTATCAAACAAGGATAATCCGTCCCCACTGCCCGGTGCTCCATCCCGAGATAAACGCGGATTACGCGCTTTGAGAGATTCACGAGGGAATATCACGAAACCACGTCGGGGCGGACATTAGCTTATAAATTAATACGGCAAGGATACTCTTGGCCATCCCTAAAAAGGGGCATGGCCGACCTCGTCAAAAGATGTGAGAGGTGCAAAGATTCGCGCCCCATGGTCGGGTATCATCTGAGCAACTACCTCCGTATTTAGCCCAGGCCGTTTGCGAATGGGGAATGGACGCTTATCGGACCACTCCCGCTGGCAAAGGGCGGTCAAAGTATGCCATTGTGGCGGTGGATTATTTCACAAAATGGGCGAGGCGGAGCCTCAGCGAAAATAGATGAGGAAAAGATTGTGAGTTTTGTATGGAAGTCCATTATTTGCGATTTGGGATACCACATTCGATTATTCTGAACAATGGGAAACAATTTGATATCGGAGGTTTCAAAATTTTTGTGAAGGTTTCCACATCAAAACCACTTCTCGACTCCATACCATCCCCGGTCGAATGGACAAGTTGAGGCCGTTAATAAAATACTCAAGTATACCTTGAAGGCGAGATTGGAGGAATCCAAAGGTAATTGGCCATAGGAATTACCCGGTCTCGTGGTCATACTGAGCAATCCATCGACGGCCATGGGAGAAACACTTTTCTTTGACTTATGGGCAAGGCGGTGATTCTGTTGAGATTGGAGCCCTACCTTGAGTGCAAATTTTTCGAGAACGGCAATGAGGGTGCGCTCGAGTTGAGCTAGATCGCTTTCGAAGAAAAAGGTGCGATCTTGAGATGAAAAACGCCATGTATAAACAAAGGAGTGAGAGGTACTACAATTCGAAAGTAATGGAAAGGAGATTTGGTCGGTGATCTTGTGTTGAAAAAGATAGCAAGTCTTGAACCCACCATTGAAGCCAACCAGGAGGGCCCGTTTCGGGTAAAGAACGCCTATCTAGTGGGCGTGCAGCTAGAATATTTGAGAGGAGAAAAATTTATGCATCCATGGAATGTAGCATACCCGAAAAGGTACTATCAATAAAGATCTCGGTTTATGATCCAGGATAGGATTAGGGAATTATCCTTTCATCCGATATTCTATGAGCTTCTCTAAAGGGGGACGAAATTTTTTACTCACTCGACTCGTCACGGGAGACAGCAAAATCGCCTCGGATGAAGTGAATGCCGATAAGTCGCGTCTCGCACGCGTCCTGCAACCGATAGATGGCGACTCGCCAGGGCGGATCTATCATAAAAATAAAGACTTGATTCGTTACGCACCGAGCAAAAAACAAAGACTTGGTTACGCAAGAGCACAAAACAAAGACTTAGTTACGCACCGGCACAAAACAAAGACTTGGTTACGCACTGCACAAAAACAAAGACTTGGTTACGCACAAGCACAAAAAAACAAAGACTTGGTCACGCACCAAACAAAACAAAGACACGATGTACACAGAGCATAAAATGAAGACTTGGTCTATCACGAAGCATAAAATGAAGACCGGGGTCATATACCGAGACACGAGTCAATTAAAGCGGGTAAAGTCTCTTATTCGGAAGCACGTGAACCGAGCCCCGTGACGTCTTGGGAATATAAAAAGAAAAAGAGGATAGGCAACAATCTTACAAAAAGGAGAAGAGCCAAGCGTATACAAAAGCTTAGAACACATACACGGGTGATAGAAAGAAAAGTTCATTTCTACGTCCAACGGTATTTACAGAGGGGCCGTAGCCCATTACATCCCAAGGCACGGCCAAGTAATCTACCTACGAATTCATGTAAAAGCTTATAAATGAAAAAGGGCAAAACAAAGACCAAGACTAAGACGGAGGCGGAATTTCAAAGACTAATCGAGGCAACTTCTTCGCGTCAGGAGGAGTGAGCCCAGAACATTGGGGGCCTCGGCAAAGTTCGGGCGGAGAGCATCGAGATCGGCCCCAGGAGGGCGGATCTTCTTCAAGGTGAGCAATAGTCCGCCGGCCTAATCAATCAGGATTTCTTTGAGGTGGTCGCATGGCCGCAGGTTAACATAAATGCATACTCCTCGAGTCCTTATAAGCTTCAATGGCACGTGTATGCAGCTTCCCCAACTTGCCGATGAGTAGCCTCTTCGGCCCTCTGCACACATCGGCAGACGCCTTCCATATCCTCAGCCGGGCACGGCAAAGACGTTCCAACTCGGCAACCTTAGCCCTAAGATCTCTTGACCTGCGGGCTCGATCTCGCTTCCTCGCCTCCTAGCAGCAGCCTTCTTTCTCGAGTTGCCCGAGCCGTAGCTTCATCCGCCCGGGTCTTCAACGATTCTTGTACCCTTTGAAGAGTAGCATAGGCCTGCGTGCGGTCGCCATGCCGCCTTTCCGATCGGCATATTTTTTCTCCGGCTTCATGAGTTCCCTCAATCGCATGCCATAGGAGCCCAATGATCCGCCGACATTCCCATAGCGATCGAATCTGCTCCTCAAAGCCGAGTCTCGGCGGAGAATTGCTCAATGCCTTTTTGTCACGAGCCGGGACACTCATTGCGGCCCGACCGCAGGCAAAGCTCGCGACTATTCTTCCGCTTCGGTGTAACGCATCGGACAAACTCCACAAACCATTGAGGGCGTATCCCGATCATTCCCTCGCGATTACTCGTCTCTCACTCGACTTGGAGGGATGAAGTGACCCTCCCGGCCGAGGTCATCCGAGAAGTCCGCGGACCTCCCCCCTTTAGGGGGCTGTCCGAGATCACCGGCGCCGTGCCCGACCAGCCCCTTTCCCGGTCTGCTGGGCTCTTTGATCACAATCCCTCTCTTCTCCTTTGGAGGGGGTTCTACCGCCTTAGGTACCCCATCGCCAGGGCGTTTACCCCGGATATACGCTCTCTCCGAGCCGCCTCGCATCTGCAAGGGTGATCGACCGCCCGAGTCCGACGCGCGACCAGTGTTCCTCACGCTACGGGCGCGCGCACGCAAGTCCAAGCCACGCCCTACAAAAATGACCAACGTTAAAAGATCAAAAGAACACGAAGAACATTTCAAAAAGAAAAGAGAGTGTAAAAATACTAAAGTATGTTTACCTCGACGGCGGCCGAACTCGGCGGTTCGGGAGTCCGCGTTTGCCAGCCGGGTCTGAGGGCAATCCGCCACGGGAGGCGGCCGGCTGCGAGGAGGTGGCTCGGCTCCCCTCGATTCGTCCGGGCCGCTCCCAGAGAGTGGGCCGTGCTTGATCCCGGAGGGTTCTATTGAGGCTCTCTTCGCCCTCCCCTCCCACTCTGCCGCCTCATCCGGGCCTCCCCTCGGCCTCAAGGTTGGACGGGGCCTGGCCATTGCGGCCAAGTTGGCCTCGGTGGCCAATCTCTCAATCCGTCTATCCTCGATGCCCCTGGCCACGGATATTCTCCGATCTACGGATAAAGGTGGCCGACAGAGGCCCTTTTGATGCTTCGGTTCTCTATAAAGGTAAAAAGAAAAAAAAAGCAAAGTCGAGTCACATAAAAGGAACAATAACAACAAAAAGCGAGAGAAAGGAGGATGAAGGACGGTTTCCCTGCTCCATCCTCCACCCGAGCTTGCCACTCGCTTAGCTCACCCAGGAGCCACTTTTCTTTCCATTCCTTCAAAGATGAAGGAGCCCTTCCACTAGCCGTCCGGATACCCACTGGTCGGGTGCATGCGTAATACCACCGGACGGTGACCCCAAGATGAAGGAGTCGCTCGCCGAGACAAAGAGCTCGTTCATCTCTTTGAACAGGCGGTATTTTCTAGGTGGAACATCACCAAGAGGCCGATGATCTACCCCAAGAAATAGGGTGCACTTGGGTCGATGCATACCCCACTTGCAAAAACCGCGTGAGGAAAACCGCGGTGGAAATCTCGGCCCATATAGGAGGTGGCGACATGTATGGCCACGCAACCCATTTGGTGGGTCTTTGGGAACCTCCATGCCATCCGGTACCCCAAAAATTGATGCCACTTGGAATACGGTACCTCCCGGAGCTCTCTCATCTCCCGGATCATCGACATCTTTAGGGATGTCGTTTATATCACACGGCCCACTTTGAGGCTCACGTGAGAAGGGCGAGGGCCTCTCTTGGCGCCATCGCCATTACGATGGCCCCGTAGGCACTTGAGGCCTCTACGGCCTCGAATCTCCGGGAGGGTTCGTCTACCCGCTCCACGTTATCACGCTCGGCTCCAATGGATCCATATCCTCTTCTTCTTCCGTCTTAGAAGATCGGCACTCGGAGATCCTTCGTTAGAATTCTCTCGTGCGGTCCATCGATACACCGTGCCTTCTCGAAAAACCATGGCGCCGGATTAAAAATAGTGTGCGTCGCTCTAAAGATATTCGCTTTCGAGGAGAAGAATTTGGAGAAAGAGATCCGAATGATGCTCGGTATAAGGCGGAGATGGCGTCTTGGGAGAAATAAACGAAAAGGTTCGAGGGGGATCTCGATTTCAACCTCTACGCTATAGCTACGCTTCTACTATTCTCAAAAGAAGACATTTTATAGGTAAAAGGAGAATATTTCGAAAAAAAAAAATACCTATGTTCAAGTCTCTCGAACTTTGAAGCCGACCAAATTTTGCTCGGTTTCAATCGCCTAGCTCAAAGAATAATGGATGCGAAAGTAAATAATGGAGGGAAAAAGGGTATTTATAGATGGAGTTCCTCGATAAGCGAAACGTTTATTCAAAAGACGCGCCTTTTCAACCTCAAAAGCCGTCGAAAATGTCAGAAACGTCACGTCCCCACGCCACGACGTAACCGATATGCCTTTTCAATTCTTGCACAAAGTTGGTCCAACCACAAGAGGCCACGTGTCCCATCGCTATTATGGCACTACAATTAATGCGCCGCTACGGGCATTAACCACTACGTGACAAATGTCGAATGAACAAAACCTTTGAAAAGTTTCATTTCCCCATTAAATGTTTATCATTAGCATTGAAGTTTAACTCCGACTTGAAATTCTTCTCTCGGAATTAAACTTGGGGGCCTTTGATGACGCCGAGTCGAGTGGAAGAAATTAATCCACGCCATCGATCCAAAGACACATCCGAGTGGGAGGCCTACGGTGACGTCGATGATCGGTGCCCGGTGACACGTCATGAATTAAGCTCGCCCGCTACCAAGCCCAACCACAACATGATTGCCGAGCCCCACCCCGAGCCCAAATTTGGCGGGAAACGCATGCGTGATGATTCATAAAAATAACCATTTGCCCATGCTTGCCCATGCTTAGTGCTTTATTGGTATCGAAACCGCCACGTGTCGAAAGTTATTAAGAGGAGTCACCAAGTGGCAAGATTTGGGTCGACATGCACGATTAGAAAGGGACATGTGTCCTTTTCAAATTATTTTCTTGATTAGTGATCGATTAGTGCAAAGATGATGGTGTTGAAAAATCACTTACAAAAGGGGTATAAAAGGCCCCAATTAAGGAAAAAAAAAGAAGAGGAAAAAATATAGTAAAAGCACCATAAAACGTGTTATTATCAAGAAGACCGACCCGATAATTCGGCTCGGCATTGTATCACAAAAAGGCGTAATTAGCCATAAATAAACACCGTTATGCACGCTTGTATTTTCACGTGTTAAATTTATTACATATTTTGCTTGTTGACCAAAACGCACGTCAACAAATCTAAATCTTCTCAATTACATATTCGTTCTACTTGGTATAAGCTTCAATACATGATTATCGAATTGTACTAAATTAAATATTGATTGATTTTTTGATCCAATAACAAAATTAACTATTTGAACAATGTAATAATCCAACCATGACTACAAGATTTCAATTTTCAACAATTAATATTTTAAAATATATAGAAATCTTCCTTTAGCAGAAAGTCATATTAGTAGCTGCATCAAACATTAGTTAATCAGCAGGTAACTGTTTGGCCTGATTTAAACTTAGCTTTTTTTGCTATTTTATTTTGGTTTTGAATTCATGGAGCCCCAAAACCTACCTAGTATAGGGTATGACTTCCCCAGTTATATGTAGTTGCTACATATAAGCTAACTTTCTAAATAAAGCAAAATCCAGAAAAATTATGGCATCTATTATCTAAGCTAAAAAAGACATGAAAAAGACAAATTTTAGAATAACATAAATGGTATCTTCCCCCATCCCCCCTCCTTGGGCTATTCCATTCTTTTATTCCACTTTCTATTTCGCTTTGTTGGATAAATGACACATGTTTATAGAGAAATCTGTATAGATAAATTTGTGTTATTTGTTAATTATTTGGAAAAAAACAGTTTTTTCTCGGAAAAAATCAGCTTTTTTGGGAAAAAAGCTGTTTCCAACGTTTTTTTGGAAAAAAACAGCTTTTTTCGGAAAAAAAAACTGAAAAAATCAGCTTTTTTTGGAAAAAAAATGGAAAAAATCAGCTTTTTTTGGAAAAAAATTGAAATAGTTTTTTTTGGGAAAAAAAGTTGTTTCCAGCGTTTAAAGGGGTATATTTACACTGTTTTATTTTATTAAGGGTATCATAGTCTTTTTAACTTATGGCATTTTTGTAAATATTGGGAGTGGGGTGTATTAATCAAATCTTGGGGGGCAAATAGCGCCACCCTTTTATAATGAGTAATAAAAACTCTTCACATGAAAAGAACCTATATTTTCAACTAACACGCACAACATTAATAAATAGGCAGAGTAATTTGTTTTTAAGTAAAAATAATATATTAAATTATTATACTTAGAAAATAAATATCCAAATTTTACAAAATTAGACCCACTCGAGACATATGCATGATGAGATGAATGGAATTAGTATTTAAACATTAGAAACAAGTACAGGGTGGCCTTAAGAATCATTACAAACTTTTCCCCCTTTCTTAGGGTGTTTTTAAGGGATCCTGCTTTGAGCCAAGAGATTCATTTGTCATATTTATTCAGATGTAGTGAGATCTAAGCATTTTTAAAAAAATATATAAAATAAATAAATAAGGTTGGTGTAAAGAAAAAGTCATTTTTGATTCCATGATCCATGCCAGCATAAGCGTGCAGACCAAACAAATGAACATGAGTTCAAACAAAATGAGACAATGAGGCCTAAGCTTCATCATCAATATGAATACAAAATCAAGATATCCAAATAATGGCATAGGTAAGGTTGAAATACGAACCAAACTGCCCTATAACTCATACTTGAAAATCGATCATTAGAAGCTTGTTTGAGGTCAGTTTGTTAACCCAACGAATCAAACTTGAACACATTTTTTGTTGAAAAGATGTAAAAGCTGGTTCTAACTCGACTCCATTGGTAAAAGGAATATGTGTAAAAATATCAAGATACTCGAATTTAATTCGTATTTAGCTCAACTAAAGCTCATTCAAGCTCGATTTGATTAATAATCAAACCAAACTCAAACACAATTTTTGAAACTTAATAAAAAGGATAATTAAAAAAACTACCATTGAGGTTTAGTTTAATTACAAAAAGTCCAATTATCTTCTATAATTACAAATTCCCCCTTGAGGCGTTACAAATATCCCAATGGAGTTTGTATTTGTTATACATATTACCCAAACAACACCCCCTCGGTAGGTGCAATTTGTAAAAGGGAAACACATGTCAAGGGTTATTTGTAATTTTGAGATATAATTGGACATTTATTGTAATTTGACTAAACCACAAGGGTAGTATATTTTGTAATTACCCCTAATAAATATTCAAACAAACTTAAACATTACTATATTCAGCTCTATTTGATTCGTTTACATCCCTAGCCATGGTCCCTCCATTCAAAAAAAAAAAATAAAATCGAACACAACGTAATTTCAACTAAACGAACCATACGAGTTAAGGTAAATGTTAATCGGTAAATTCGTACTTACAACACTTTGATCATCACCAATACCATGTGATTAACAAGATCCCTCAATCCCAGAAACAGGAAAAAAAGAATAATCCAAAGAAAAACAGTCAAATTTCATTTCTATCGCCGGTACAATGGCCAAGCATTTCAAGTAAATACAACACTTAAATGGAAGTTAAACGGGCACGTTAATAAAAATCAAAGCACTTCCTCTAATTGCAGAATATTCAAGCTTTTTGACATACAACTTATAAACAAACAGTTGCTCTAGACATTGTATTCTGTTGTGGCAGTAATTTTGCAGAAAAATATCCACTAGAAATCCTATAAGTTTACAGTAACAAAACTGCAGTACCTATAAGCCCGTCTCTTTTAAGTAAAGTCAGCATTAAAATACACAATTCAATGTTAAATTGGCAATTGGAAGGTAAATGAGCCTTAAATTACAACATACCGTATTATTGCAGACAGGAAATATCCACAGAGAATTCAGCAATTACCTTATTCCTTGTGTATTTTTACGTGCTCAAACCAAAATTTGAACGTGCCAACTTCAGATAGCTTTGATTATGATTTTTCATGTTGGAAAATATTTATTTTCAGCATACGGATTAGAAAGGAGATGTTTGGATCGAAAATCCTCCATCCTCTTTTAAAGATAATTCTCGTTCTATCCAAATTTCCAATTTTACGGATTTATCTCACTGTTTCTCTCAAACTTAAACCATTTCCAGTTGGAATATAACCTTTCTTCATCTTGAAACGCAAACCATCCATGGGAAGGGGTTCTAATTTTCTTGTTGCCGAAAAAGCTGAAATTTTCTGCTTGTACTTCTTCGCCATCTCTTTTGCTTCAGAAAATACTTTCTGAATAAAAATGGAAAATATGCTAGATGAAGGTCCATAGCTTAAAAGATATTTCCATGGTATGGCATAACAAAAAATTAAAGTAATTGAAATGCACTACTTATATTGTTTACCTCTTTGTTCGACAAAAACAGACCGGGCTCACTTTCGAGTTCAGCAATGCTGCACGACAGAAGATCCAATTTAACGGAAATAAGAGAAAAATTAAAATATGCTGATCTTCTATTGTCCGATCAATTTTGTAAGGTAAAAGTTGGGAAGGAAGAATTTTTGGCCTACATTTGAAAAAAAAAAAAAAAAACCACTAACATCCCTTGCTTCGTTTGTTAAAGTTTTTCATATTCTATGGGTTTGCCCACCATCAGAATCCGTTAGTTACAATTTGATACATTTACTTGTCAGGATAATTTAATTTGTTTTTCCTCTGAAATGTTATCACCGACAGATCATCAGTTATTATCTAAGCCGATTTGCTTAATCCTAGAGATGGATCATCACAGAAGTGAGCAGAGGGCAAAAGCCGCGATTCTTTCGTGCTAGCACATGTAAAAATAAAAGGGATAATTACAAAAACTACCTTTGATGCTTGGCATAATTACAAAAACCCAATTATTCTTTCAAAATTACTAAATACCTCCATGAGGTTTGTATATTTTAACAAATACCCCCATTTAGGGTACAATTTGTAAACAGAAACAAACAAGGAAGTATAAGTAAATTTGAAAGATGGTCTGGTTTTTTTGTAATTAGACTAAACCTCAAGGGTATGTTTTGTAATTAACCCAAAGAAAAATAAAACCAATTGCAAAACAATCTTATATTTAAGTCATCAATCAGAGTACCTTAGAGAAATTTTGTCAGGAATCATTGACTTTACGACGAGAACTTTAACCTCTTCATCAACTGCTAGTAGGTCACTAACAGAAGTAATTCTCCCTCGACTTATATTAGAAATATGAAGCAACCCACTGCAAAAGATCAAAAAGGCTCAGGGATTATAACTCCAGTTAATTGCAAAGAGGAAAATGCAGACACAGAAGGCCGCTGGTAATATCATTATGAGTTCAAGTACCAAAACATTCATCATGTTACAAATGTTCACTGGTTAATAATGCAGGAAAAGAAAATTCTTGTAAACACAAAACCAATTACTTGTTAATCCCCCAACTTTAAAAGGCTTTCGAGTCTTGCGTGTGATGAACTGCTTTTATAACCACTTTCAAAAATTAAAATGAAGTACCACAGAACACAGTGGCACAAAGACACATCCAGACCAAAAGGGGCATGTTTAAGAAGATAAATAAAAATAAATAAAAAGCATAGGAGTTTTTAGGAGAAAAACAACATTATGGAACACTAAGGGTATGTTTGGTTGTATTTCCACATGCCATTTTCCATTTTCTAACTATTCCAGAAAATGGGTTTATGTTTGTTTAGGGAAGTTTTCACTTCTCTGTGGAAATAAAGTCATTTTCAGTTTTTATGAAAATATTCTTTTAGAAACACAACCAAACAATTTTTCACCACATTCACACAAATTTTTGTGAAAACACACTTCAAAAACTATAACCAAATAAGTTTCCACTATAATCACGCAAATCTATGTCAAAATACACTTCAAAAACTATAACCAAACATCTTTTCATTTCCAAACATATACCGTAACAGAAATTCAGACAACAATCCAAACACATTTTAATTTTTCACACGAAAAACCAATAACTTTTGAAAATTCAATTTCAAACACTAGAAACTGGAAATTGAACTTGGAAATACATCCATACAAAGTTTTCAGGTCTCCATCCGTACCAGAGATAAATTCTTTCTGTGAAGAGAAGGATTAATTATATCTCTGTTGCCTAGCTACCACATTTTGATTTTTAAATTTTTATCACACAAATACCGTGGTTGTTTGAGAAGGAAAATCATGGCAGGTGTTTTTACTTTGGGTACATTCTTGAAACAAGTGGAAGGAGGGCCTTTCTTCTCTTTCTCTCACTTTTTCTTCTTATACTGCTATTTTTTTAATAAGTGGGAGTAGTGGTTGGAGGCGAGGGGATAAATTTCAAAGAAGTGAAAGATACGGGGGTTCGAACCCTGGTCAACACCCTTACAACGGGTTAGCGATACCACTTGAACTACAAGCTCGTGGTTCTTATATTGCTATTTGATTACATTTATTTCCTAATATTTTGTTGAAACATTCACTAGCCTTGCTTTTATTGACTAAATGTTCCAAATTTCAAACCTTGTGCATTTAAAATATTGTAATCACAGTGGTATTGTTTTTACATGTCTATGTTTTCAAACAAAACAATAGCATAGGAATCTAAAGCTTCAAATGTTAGCAGAATTACGAGTTTGACCAACAAGTACACAATCCCGTCCAATGATAGGAAGTTTCAAGTGACAGATTGCTTTGAGAGATCTTTGGTTAAAAAACACTGGTAGATTGTGATAAATAGTAATCGCTTTTAAAGCAACATCTCATTTGGTGCAATAGATTCTCACAATGCAAATTGAGTGCAACAGAAAAGTTTTACCGGTCTGGATTGACTGAACTTTTTCCCTATGCAATATCCTCCATTTGATAGTCGTAAACCTCACATTCACAAGTGTCCCATAAATATTTTACGAAAAATCCTAGCCTAGGACTTAGAAATAGAAAGCTGATGTTCTCAATTCTATATTCATTTTACGCTAAATGCAGAAATCAATTTGCCATCCCTCCATTTGAAGTTGTTACAGATCGATTCGATGTGAGGCAAAGGGCATGGCGGCGTTTAGTTGCTGAATTTTAATTAATTGTTTAGTTGCTGAATTCGAGAGTTGTAATAGAATAGGATTTGATTGTTTAGTTTAGTCTTTGAAATAGATTAGGATTCCTTTTCAATTAGGATTCAGTTTCCTAGTTCAGTTATTTCCTAGTTCCAATAGGGTTCAGTTATTTTTTTATTATTGGGCTCTCAAGCCCGTAGGTTAGTCTATTTAAACAGAAGATTTGTCATAAGAACGATCGACTTGGAGAAGAAAGAATTAATTTGTGGCTTTAAGCTGGGAACGGATATTATTTGTGTGTTCGTTCATTAGTGTTACTTCCGTATTTCATTATTTTTATTCACTTTTCTTCATTATTTCTTATTCACTTTTTTTCGTTACAATTCACCATTGACTCTATCAGAACTTCAGAAGTTATCATGAAACATTTTCCTCCTAGCATGTGTTCACTTTGAAAAAAGTAATATGATAATAATAATAAAAATAATAATAATAATAAAGTATTCACCTCCTATTAGTATCACCTATCCTTATCTGTGCACCATATGGAAACACTTTCTTGACTGTTCCTTCAAGAAGAGTTCCCTCCTGAAGATGCATCATCTCCTATGACATGAATAGCCAAAAAAATATACCATAAGGAAATAAGTCAATATAGCACCAAGACTTATTAGAAAAAGCCAGTATGAACATGAAACCTAAAAACAAATGTGAAAAAAAGGATAAAGTGATCATTTCAAGTGAAAACTACAAACCCAAGCCTCCTTCTCGCTGAGTATTAAGTCATTGGTTTCTTCGTTAATTCTAGTAATTTGCACAAGTATCCTCCGTCCCACCTGCAACATCGATGTATACAATTATGAGTTCGCGAATAGCTGAATATAAAAATATACCTGATGCAAAAGAAACTTAACAAGCCAAGACATATCATCAACATCAGCCATGTTACGGCTATATGGATCGACTCAACCCCTCGCACCTCAATAATGCTTCAGTTGTATCTGATGCTGATTAGTTGACACATTTATTCGACCAGTCATAATTTCGACATAGTTCTTTTTTTTTTTCACTCAAGTTCAATTCAGAATAAAATTAGCTGTATGGTGGGGGCCTTTCCTCCCACTCCACCCCCAGCCAAATAAACATAAAAAAAAAAGTGAAAATAAAAAAAAAAAGAAAGAGAAATTTTTAATTAGGCTCTCATTTACCACGGATCAAAATGCTTATGTCGAATGAATCTTGAAATAGTATTTAGGGTAAGACAAATTCACTGGATAACATTTGGTAACACAAGATTTGACAATTTACAAATAACAAATAGTTTTAACTTTTAATCATACTTATTGCTTTTTAACCAGGGAAAGCATGTCGCAACAAGAAACTGTCTAGTGATGGTAATTCTTTCACCCATCACTAATGAACAGGTGATAATACCCTCTCTTTTAGAAGTAAATATTTCATTAATAGGCACCAAGGGGTATTTTAAATTTACAGCCATAGTTGGTACGACAGACAATACAGTAATGGAACAGTAAATGTCAGTAACTATAAAACTGACACAAGTCTGATTTTTCTACAAATATTAGATGCCATTCTGCAATAGGAAACTGTACCATACAGTAAATCAATGTCAAGGGGATAGTTTCCTAGTAGTTCCTAAAATGCTTATTGTTGCAATCACTAAGAACGAAAAACGGGTTTTACTATATGACATACGACACTTATTTCTTCATAAGAATTTGACCAGCATTAACTCCAATCTAACTGCTTCGCCAAGAGAATATCCAAGGGTTAGAAAGAACCAGATGATACCTTTCCTTAACCAGCATTACTTCTGTTTCATTAGTAGAGATTTTAGAATGAAACTAATAAATCCAAAATATAGGATCTGGCTGTACTTGCATGGTTAACCTGGCAAACCCTTAAACTATTTGACGGATTTTCCTGGTAAAGTATCTGCATAGCAGAGAGTTGATATTCCTTGATGTATTTTACTTTCTTCACTTATTATGTTATTTGCCCTTTATACAAAAAGCTTAAATTTTAACATGGAACAACAGTCATCCATTTCCTAATGTGCATAATCTTCCTATGTATTAGAGTACACTAGCAATAGAATGGATCAAATCACTGTGTACATAAAGAACAGGGCAAACGGGCTCTAACCATATAGTATAAGATTTGCCAACATGTACATGAAGCTTTGGGCTAGCTAACTATACTAGTTATCCACTTTCTTGTACATAATCCTTAATGAGTAGTTTGTTTGACTTTAAAAATATATAACATGATGAGATTGACTATTTGCATACTTTAACAGGCACAGACAAATAGTTTACAGCAATTATGTTCTTACACCAATGCACAAACAAAATTACTATTTGAGAGCGAAGAAAGTGCAGAGAGGAAAGATATTTGAAATGTTAATTGGCCATACATTCTCTTTCAGTTCTGTGAAATTGTTAACTCTGTTCATCAACTCAGCTTTTGGAAGAAAAGCCCTTAGCCCCTGCAAAATCAAATCATATAGAATTATTGATATAGGTAGGTGATTTCCTAGCTGAGCATGCATGTGAGCAATAGATGGAGTTCACCTCTATTCTTGTAAGGAGACCACCAGTATTCCACTCTGTTATTTTAACCTCAATCGGCTCATTTAGTTGCTTAATCTGCCAAGACAAACCAACAGTTATTTTATATATCACCCAAACAAAGGAGAAGGTAAGCTTCTAGAATGGTGAAAGCTACATATCTTACAGACTCGGGATACATGAACAAGAAATTGACCTAAGACCACACGGATAACAAGAAAAATGGGTAAAAACATTTTATTCTGATATAAGCTAATTACCCAAAATTAGGATCCAGTATATACCCACTAACCATGAGAAATAACTCATTAACCTTCATAAACCTAGTTCCATTGACACTATATGTACAAAGACTCAAGAAGCAAACTCAAAGGGAGAATTTACAGCTCAAAGATAGGCCCTTATAGGAGATAATAAATATGCCAGAGAGAACTTTGAAGTGCTTTGGTTAAAGGTAATTTATGTAATTTTTTGGTTTTATTTTTTATTAGGAGGAACTATTGGCTTTTTAGTATTTTGTTACGACTAACTGTTACTTGAGTTACACTTGGAGTCCTTAACCATTTACAGCAGTGTTAGAATTAATTAAAACCATTGTTCGAATGTTGTCCCATCTTTTTGCCATCGTAATTACATGATTGTAAAGGTAAAGTCAAAGAAAGAAAACACGCAGCATTGACATCTTGTCTGATCAGTTTTAGATTAACTATTTTCTGTAGGCTCTATTTGGATCTCAAATTTTAGTCGGATGAACAGCGAGAATAACCAACCGTTCATGAGTTTAATCACATTGTGAGGTGAAAACATGTTACGATCAGTAATAAAGAAGATATTTTAAATTATACATATGGTTCCTTGCATCTCTTGCCCAGAACTATATGAAAGAATTATACGCTATCCTAATATGCAATTTAGGAAGCTTTTTAACATTAACTTCAATTAAATTGCAGCTACCTTGACTCAGTTTGTAGCCAACATCAAGTATTGTCTTCTCAGCTAGACCAATTATCTTTATCATGCATCAGGAGTGAAAGCAATAGAACCTCTCGTCCAGCAATGAACCAGTGTTCAACAATAGTCTCACAGTTTAAACTAGAAGTGATTTTATGTTCACATAACGCAAACAATGATTCTTCCTATGGTCTAATGCTGGAAAAAAATCCAAAGTCCAACACATATTGAGCCGGACAAATAATGACCTACAACTACTGACTGACAATTGAAAAAGGTAATGTCAAGAGACTGCAAGGTGATATGCTTTGAAACGACTCGAAAGAAATAATCTAAGTTTCTCGGTTCGAATCCACAAGAACAAAGCAGTTAATGTCAAGTATCTTCACTCTGCATGCCTTTAACGAATTTAGAAGTACAATTTCTTAACTTCAAATGTTTCAAAATTTAATGGCAAAATATCTAAGATACGGCCAAAGGATTAATTGTAGATGAATTTAGTGGAAATGCATTTGATAATGAGAATTGCCTATTCTTCTTCCAATCTTAATCATTTGTTCGCCTCATTTTTTCCTGCACATAGATAATCTAAATCCAAATCCAACACCACCACATGATAAAGCATCTACCAAACATAACACTCACAATGTAATCAAATTCCCAAAACAATGAACAGAAAAAAGAAAGAAAAAAACCTGCCTCACTCGATGCCAAGCCATACGTCTAAACAACCTTCTTGTTGACAACAATGGCCGACCACCAAGCGTTCTCCCAAGAACCTCAGCAAAAAGAATAGTTCCAGGCTCCACAACAGGCTTTCCCATCATTGGTTCTCCACTCATTGCCTCATCATTCCTCACAATTCCCATTTTTCCATGCACAAAAACTCCTCAGCATCGTTCTCCATATCACACAACAAATAATCCATCTCCTTATCATACAAAGGCAACACTTCTTTTGTCAGCATTGTCCCCAAAAAATCTGCACCCACATTGACATCAAGCTTATTCTCATTGCCCGAAACCACTACGCCGACTACAAAATCACCGGATTTCGGTTCATAATACTCCACACTGACCTTTTCATATTTTTCCTCCATTAAATTTTGATTTTGGTTCATTTCTTCCTCAAATGGCCTAAAGAACTTATAAAAGGGCTCAAGTATTTCATCTTTATCTGGCTTTTTAAGATCATCTTCTTCTATTTTTTCCTCTACAGACCCATTATTGTTCACTTGTTTTGGATAAGGCTTGTTAAGTAATTCAAGCTCTTCAGACTCTTCATTATCAGCAGCCCTTTGGGGCAAAAGGGTTTCCTTGAATTCCTCAAAGACACCATTTTTAGCGCAAAATGGAACATGGGTCCGTCTAAATTTTGGCAATTTGCAAGAAAAACATAAATTTCTGCAAGAATTTGGTTGGGGCTTCGGAGATTTAGCAAGTGGGAATGGAACAGATTGATTGAAGAAAGAGAACTTACTATTACAGGGATGGTGAATAAGGGTTGGCATTTCTGCTTATCCAAGGTGGTTTTGCTGCTTTACTTTGTTTTTCACAGTTCTTTTCACACACAATCTTCTCCGGTGAAGATGATGGCTATTCAAAAATATCACGGTTTGTCAATTTTTGGGATTAAATACGTTTAGTTTATCCTTGTACAATTATTTTCCATCAAATATCCCTTCTATTATTAAAATCTTTAAATATTTTTTTAAAATTAAATAAAATTATGTTAATGGATAAAAACCCTCTAAAACTAAATACAATATTCAATCTTTAATTATGCGTTTTCTAAAATTAGATATTAATTTGTTTTATCTCATATTATACTCAACTCTAACTTTATAAGTAAATAAATATGATATAAAATATATTTATATTACTATCATTATATTATGTGTGTGTGTATATATATATATATATATATACACTAGATGTGGCCTCGTGCAATGCAATGCATGAGTTGTATATTTGTGATACTTTCATTCTCAGATTGTGACATGTGCATTTTTCGGACGATTATATGAATTATATCTCTCTATATTCTAATAATTTTAAAATAACATCGACATTAAAGTGAAATACAATTTTATATTTTTTATTGATGAAGTCAAAAAAGAAAAAAACATCATATCTCATAATCGTAAAAATACATTCAATACTATGTATTTGTCTTCTTATATAAATATATATAATGTTATTGATGTTAGCCGAGCGGCGTTGACGACACTAGTACAAGGCCCTCGCCAGAGGGCAAGTAATAGCCTGCACGACCGACTAGCGTGATATGTACTATCCAAGACCGACTAGGAGCCTTAAGAGAGGACTTAGCAAGATGAGTTGGAAAGGCAACAACGCCAGAGATGAGGCTCGAATGAACAGCACAATCATGCCACCGACAATGCCATATAAAGACAACACAACAAACATTATAAAATTATTGTCAACCATGCAAACCATGTAGAACCTGGGAATGACAAGTGTCCCACTAAAATTGCGAATAATGATTGTTAATCTACTTATTGTATCCATATAAATAGTACTCGATTATGGTGAAAAAAGGGCAATTCGACAGATCAATAAAAGCTATGTAATTAATATACGGTGACAATCGATTAGGAGCTTTTCGTTAGCAATAAAATAATATTTGTTCTTTCTTTCCATTTTGTTATCTTGCCTAAGATAATATACACATGTTGTTGATCAAATCGACATCAACAAATTGGTCTTAGAAGGATGACCTTGTTGATCTAGTACCGATCCCAACAAGCGCACTCCCTCCAATTTACCATAGAAAAACCATAAGCCAAGGAGATGATACGCAACGCAATGCTTTTGCAAGACACATTCGGCAGGGAGGCGATGAACAACCCCTACAAGAGGTTGAAGGCGTTGCCTCATCGCTTATTCACATCTCTTTGCAAATCCTATTTTTTAAGAAAAAATGGCCAAATTAGTGAGTCAGGCTTTGAGCACCCTGCCCCAAGTTATATCTCCTGCTCCCACACAAATTCCCGGGGATCATCGCTCCCTAAGGAGAATGTGGGACTCAGGAGGCTAACTCCCAAAATAGGCGCCGAGAGGCTAGGCGTGACAAGGGAGATTGTTAGATGATGTTGGGAGTGTCACCGAGTAGAAGAAACTTCACCATCACTCCCGAATACGCCGGTACAAACTGTTTTGGGGCATTTGGGGTGGAACCGCCGAGCGGACCCACACGTTGATGCAATCTCGTATCCAATTTCCGCAAATGTTATTCCACCTCGGAATAACCAGTGATTAGGACCCTTGTCCACCAAAATGACAAAGCTACCAAATCCGTTGGTTGAAACGCTACTTGAATGAGTTGGAGAAGACATGGATGACCTCCATATCACGCTAGTCCGACCACCGATAGCAGGACTAAGAAAAGAAGTCTTCTCTTTGAGGAAGGAAAAAAAAAAGCTTTGAGTTTTGTTTTTGTTTTTTTAACTCCGCCGTCACCTTAATTTGTAGATGGATTTGTTTTCAAAGGGAATAAGGCATACAATTTGTGTTGGTGGACAATGCAAAAGGTACGAAGTGGGAGAAAATGGAGAAGACAATGAGAATGTGACGATATGGAAATTGAGATTCAAACATGAATAACAAAAAGATTTGCTTTTTTTTAATCCGCCCGACGAAGTCCTGTAATTAAGATTGATGATAAAATTAAGATTGTGGTGGTTCTTGCAATGGTTTGATTTGTGTAGCTTTGGACAACTCTACTATTGTTTTGTTGAATCTAGTGACTAGAAAATTGAAAACGTTTCGATATTTGTTTTATAATCAATTATGGTTATTAAAACCATTTCAAAAATATATATATATATATATATGAGTACTAATAATTTTTATGGAAAAATTAATACTTTTCAAGGAAACTACTAATACTTCTCAAGGAAAAATCTAATACTTTTTAGGGACTACTACTATTATTTTTGTACTAAGAAAATATATACTTTTAGAAGTAAAAGTAGTACTTTGTTAATAAAATTTGATACTTTTTAACAAGGTTGTATACTTTGCAATTAAATAATCATTATTGGTACTTTGAAAATGTATGATTTTTCCGAGTAAAAGTGATCTATTAAATAAAAATGATACTTTTTATTATAATGTGATAATATGGCACTATCTCCCAAAAATTATTTTGAAAATGTATGCTTTTAGAGCAAAAGTGATATTTGTCGAGAAAAAATAATACTTATTAATTATCATTTTACCACTGTCATCCTAATATTTACAAAAATGTCACCAGTTTTTGGCCTTGGTCATGGATCGTGGGGTATCCGTATTATGAAATACGAGCCATGAGATAGTTTTATGAGTTTTTGCCTTGCACGTGATATATATAACTTTAGAAAAAATACATGTGTTGCACGTGATTCATATTAATTAATTAAAAAATGCACGTTCTTTGCACGTTATCATATAATTTTTACTAACTTAATAATTTTATTAAAACAGTTGAAGTTTCTTACGATTAATATTATAAAGTACTCAATTAACTAAAGCTATAAATATTTCAACTTACTTCATAATATATATATATATATATATATATCGATATGAATTATTACAATTTGGATTTGGGGTTGTTTATATGATTGCGAATATTAGGGAAAACTTCCAAACGATTGAGACATAGTTGCCAAAATATTGTCCATGGGTTCCAAGTAGGGTGATCCGAATTTAAGAACAGGTCCTCTTCTCGCATATGAAATCATTCAAAATGTGAGCCTAAATCTCTTTTACATAATCGCTTCTTGATAATTATAAGTTTTGTTCACAATTAATGTGATTGAGATTTAAGTTAACCAAGAAAATACTTTATTTTTGGACGTGTAGACCCAATTAAACGCTCACACTTAGATCGAGTTAGACACTTCAAGATCATAACGGATATTACTAGGAAAATTAGCTATTTGCATGAAGATTCTTGAGTGGGTCTCTTGTGAGACCGTCTCACGGATCTATATTCGTGAGACGGAGCCCCATAACTCGGATCCATCAACCCATCACCCGGATCCACCATTTAACAATTAAAAAAAAAAAAAAAAAGGTGAACGTTCAAACCCCTAAAGAAACAGAGTGAGGAAACGAACGCAAATTCACACGGAGGAAAATTATCAACCAGAACGCAAATCCAGAACACGTAGGATCGGAGGAAAGAACCTGAAATTATCGATCTCTATCAGTGATTTTCTCTATTGATATACCTTGCAAATCAAATTCTCCATTGGTATACCTTGCAAATTTTCTTACAATTATTAACGTTATACCCACAATGTGTTTGATGATTTGACTATGTGAAGAAAGGGGTATAATAATTGTTGCAACTCCTATATTGATCGAATATTTGACAAATCATTACTTATAATCCACGAATACTACTTCCCAATACTACTTCCCACTGTTCATATGCAATGGAGAATCAATATCAAAACAATGCACCAATGAAGGAATGTGAAAATTTGGATTCATTGGTTGTTCTTTCAAGTGATGAAGATGATATTGAAATCGTTGAAGGTAAATACAAATAACTTATCCGCATAAACGAACTTGTGCTAGGTGAACAAGTCGATGCAACGTCCATTAATGAATAACATACACTTTGCAATGGATAAAAGTATTACATTTTCTTTGCAAAAGTATTATGTTTTATCATAAAAGTAATACATTTTATAATATGTCAATTTTCTGGTGAATCATTGCACAACAATGTGAAGGGAAATATAAATAACTTATATGAATAAAATTACTACTTTATTATATTTTCATGACACTTATTGGTTTACATGTAAAACAACGAACTTGTCTTAGGTGAACAAGTCGATGCAACGCCCATTAATGAACAACATACACTGGCAATGGATAAAAGTATTACATTTTGCTGCAAAAGTATTATGTTTTACAGCAAAAGTATTACATTTTACAATGTGTCAATTTTCCTGGCTGAATCATTGCACAACAATGTGAAGGGAAATATAAATAACTTATATGAATAAAGTTACTACTTTATCATATTTTCATGACACTTATTGGTTTACATGTACAACAATGAACTTGTACTAGGTCAACAAGTCGATGCAACGGCCGTTTCTGAACAAAATACAGTTGCAACGGATGAAGGTATTACATTTTACTGCAAAAGTATTATATTTTACAACAAAAGTATTACATTTTACAATGTGTCATTTTTTTGGCTGAGTTATTGTAAGAACAACGCGAAGGTAAATATAAATAACTTATCCGAATAAAGTTACTACTTTATTACGTTTTTATGATACTTATTGGTTTATATGTGCAACAATAAACTTGTCTTAGGTGAACAAGTCGATGCAACGGCCGTTCTTGAACAACATCCACTGGCAACGGATGAAGGTATTATATTTTCGCAAAAAGTATTATATTTTACAAGAAAAGTAATACATTTTATAATGTGGCATTTTTTCCTGGTCAATTATTGCAGATATAACTGGTTCTCTTATTGGCGAAAAAGAGAACAATTGAAGATATGTATAAGTTGTATCGTGACCATGGTCGTGCACTTGGATTTAGTGTACGTAAATCGATCGCTTCGATGTAGGGACAATGGAGTAGTGATAGAAAAGTACTTCGTATGCTCATGTGAAGGAACAAATAGGACAACAATGGGAAAAACAAAAACTTTCCTCATACACGCACAGGTGCAATGCTTCGTTAAGAGTGAAATTAATTGATGATGGTGTTTATGAAGTCATTAATCACGTACATGTACATAATCATTCATTCACGAACGAAGTGGAGCCACCTTCATCGTTTAGAAAGAAAGATTACAAATGAGAAGGGTAAAGCTATAGAAGATATGGTATCTTAGGCATGAGACCAATCGACTCTTATCGATATATGGCACAATTAAGCGGGTGGAGACCAAAGTGTTGGTCATACCATCAAAGACCATTTGAATTTTGTAAACCGCCTTTGAATTGAAAGCAATAGAAGGTGGGGATGCACAAGCATTGGTAGAAATGTTGTACAAAGAACAAGCCGAGGAAGATGACTTTTATTTTAGAGTCAAGTTGGATGATATGGCCAAACCGAGTAATGTATTCGGAGGGACTCGATGATGAAGGAGGATTATCAACTATTTGGAGATGTTGTGATCTTTGATACAACATATCGAACAAATAGATATAACTTGATTTGTGCTCCAATAGTTGGCGCCAACCATCATTGGAAAAATGTAATGTTCGGATGTGCATTCTTATCTAATGAGAAGACCGAGTCATTTGTGTGGCTTTTGAAGTATTTAAGAAAGCAATGGGAGGCAAATGTCCAATCACATTATTTACCGATCAAGATCAAAGCGATTGCTAATGCGATAGAAAAGGTATACATTTTGAAAATTTATCATATTCATTGGGATATCTACTATGTTAAAATTAATAATACTTTATAAGTATAAAATGATACTTTTTGTACAAAATTTGATACTTTTTTGTTAGTTGTTATTATTGTACTGAATTTCTTATTTTTCTTGTATTCAAATTAGTAATACTTTATCTGAGAAAAATGATACTTTTACTTATAATATTGATACCTTTCCTGAAAAATTATGTAGGTTTTCCCTGGAACAAAGCACAGACTATGCCAATGGCATCTTTACCAAAATGCTTTGAGCAGATTTGGGCAGTTGAAGAGCAACACTTCCTTTAAAGATACTTTTAGGAAATGCTTGTCAGGTTGTGCAAATGAAAATGAGTTTGAAGACTGCTGGAATACTATGATTTCTAAGTATGGGTTGGAAGATCAAACTTGGTTTCAACGTTTATATGATCTAAAAGACAAATGGTGCACAACCCTGAGCAAGGACTTCTTTTCAGCTGGAATATTGTCTTCACAACGAAGTGAAAGTACTAACAATGCAATGGGATTCAATGCCAAAAAAACAACAAGCTTGACCGAATTTTATGGGATTTTCAAGGAGCTAGTGAAGAATTGGAGAATGAAAGAAGAATATGATGAATTCCAATCCTCAAGATCAATTCCAAAGTGACTACACTACAATTAATGGAATGTTAAAGCACGCTTCGGGGTATATACATTGACGCTTTTCAAAGACTTTGAGACTGAGTTTATCGCATCAATTTCTACTACTTGTAGTCTAGTTCATCAAGACGAGATACTGAGTGTTTATGACATTTCTACTCATATTGGGGATGGAGACATAAACCGTGTGATGTATGATCCTTTAAGAAAAATGATCACCGCTCTTGCAAGAAATTTGAAGAATATGGTATTTTGTCCGCCATTCCTTAAGGGTACTTCATCTTCATTCTCAAGTCAAGATACCGTAAATGTATATCATAAAAAGATGGACAAGAATTGCGTAAATCAAGTATGGGACAAGTTAACTAATAGAATTGAAAAGCCCGACAAACCTAATGATTGTATTCTCAAGCGCCATGAAATGGCACGAAAATATTATGATCTTGTGTTGAAATGTCAAGGGAATGAAGAAGCAAGGAGAATCATTGAGGAAGGATATAACAGGATTATTCTCGCTATTACCGCATTGAATAATTCACTAGATTTCATTGAGCAAAATGAATCATCCGCTATTTCAAGTTCATCTACATTACAAGATCCTACTCGTCTATTACGAAGGGAAGAAGAAAAAGGATAAAGGGCGTTTCGAAAAGGAAAGAAGAAAACTAATGATTTGTCTAATTCTATTCAAACCAATGAGTTTGGTTCCAAGACTCCAAATGCTCGATTATTTTAGTGGAAAATACACTATTCTCGTCCTAGACTTTACATTCATTTTAAGTAATACTTTTATAGTTCAAACAAGAATACTTTTGAAATTATTTATAATACTTTTACACTCTTAACTTGTCTTGATGCCAAATGTCTACTTAAAGTATTACGCTCAGCCGCTTCATCTCCAAGTTAAGGGACACTGTCGTCACAAAGTGCAAAAATACTTTTTTAAAATACACGTAAGACTTAATCAAAAAAAAGTATTACTTTTTTAAGAAAAGTATTACTTTTCTTAGAAAAAGTATTACTTTTTTAGACTCCAATTCAACAAAGTAGTTGACATCTCCAAGAGTTTTGAAAGAAAACCTGTGTTCTGGTAGACAGTATTTGACAACGGCGGTGAGAGTGAGAAGAAGTTGCCGAGCGTGTAGACGGTGCCCGTGTGGAATACGAAGTGAGAAGTTGTTTTGGTTAATCTATATAGGAAAAAGTATTACTTTTCATTGTAAAAGTATTACTTTGTATGGTAAAAGTATTACTTTTAGAGTATTACCATGTTTTATAAAAAGTAATACTTTTTATCGTAAAAGTATTACTTTTTATCGTAAAAGTATTACTTTTTCAGTACTAAGTATTACGCTTCAGCTTCATCTCCCTTTCAAAGTGCAAAAATACTTTTTTTAAAATACACGTAAGACTTAATCAAAAAAGTATTACTTTTTTAAGAAAAGTATTACTTTTCTTAAAAAAAGTATTACTTTTTTTAGACTCCGATTCAACAAAGTAATTGACATCTCCAAGAGTTTTGAAAGAAAACCTGTGTTCTGGTAGACAGTAATTGACGACGGCGGTGAGAGTGAGAAGAAGCTGCCCGAGCGTGGAGACTGCGGCCGTGTGAAGTTGAGAAGTTGTTTTGGTTAATCTATATAGGAAAAAGTATTACTTTTCATTGTAAAAGTATTACTTTGTATGGTAAAAGTATTACTTTTAGAGTATTACAATGTTTTAGAAAAAGTATTACTTTTTATCGTAAAAGTATTACTTTTTATCGTAAAAAGTATTACTTTTTCAAGATTAAGTATTACGTCACCTTCATCTCCCTTTCAAATTGCAAAAATACTTTTTTAAAATATACGTAAGACTTAATCAAAGCATATTACTTTTTTTAAGAAAAGTATTACTTTTCTTAGAAAAAGTATTACTTTTTTAGACTCCAATTCAACAAAGTAATTTCTCCAAGAGTTTTGAAAGAAAACTTGTGTTCTGGTAGACAGTAATTGACGACGGCGGTGAGAGTGAGAAGCAGCTGCCGGAGTGTGGAGACTGCGGCCGTGTGAAGTTGAGAAGTTGTTTTGGTTAATCTATATAGGAAAAAGTATTACTTTTCATTGTAAAAGTATTACTTTGTATGGTAAAAGTATTACTTTTAGAGTATTACAATGTTTTAGAAAAAGTATTACTTTTTATCGTAAAAGTATTACTTTTTGTTGCAAAAGTATAAGTTTTTATGCTATTAGGATTTTTCTTTTTTGACTTTAATCAAGAGTAAATTTGTTTAAAATACACATAACAAATTGCATCTGCATGAAAGTGTAAATGCACCGAACAATATCTCTTCATTACAAAAGGTCATATGGAAATATTTAATAAGGTATAGTGATTGCAACCAACAACTAAAATGTACAAAAGGATGAATTCTTTCATTGTGAACATGGAAGCTCAAGAGAAGGGTGCATATCAATCCCTGGTCCTCAAAATTGTTTTACCAACAAGTTTACACACAACATTTTTGAGCCGACTATTCTCTCCAAATACCATACATTCAACAATCCCCACCATGTTTACAAAATTTCCCATAAAAACCAATCCTAATCCTAATACTCAAAAATCCATAAGTCAAAAAAAAAACCCATATCCGATTCTTGCATTTCAAAAAATTCATTATTACACTTTCTAATTCTTCTAATTCTTGGATTTTTCTTCTTCTTCTTTAAATCCACTATTTTCTTCAAAGATTTCCAATCTCACACCATTGAGATCACTCAAAAAATTCTTAAACAAATTTGTGCTCTCAATACTGGGCCGCATCAAAGCCTAGAAAAATAACATAAAATATATTATACAATTTACAAAAGAACATAAAACATATTATATTATAAATAATACCTTTGACAAATCATCGGGGAAGTGTAAATTTTCCTTTGAAGTACTCCATATGGTGCATCAAGAAAACACCACGATCATTCGCTTCATCCTCCGATTGCAAGGGAAATTAACATACTCTCATGAATATTGAGCAACAACTCGAGCTTTTGGGTGATTTTTTTCTTCAAGGAAGATAGCCATCCGATATTTCTATAAAACATATATGCATATAAAACCAAAATGTCAAAAATATTATACAAATGGTAAGAATAAACTAAACAAGTATAAAGTAAAGGATTATACCACGAGTTGGACAACTCTAATATAATGACTTGGATCATCATACTTCCTATTATCCAGAATTGCATCTTCTCATCGCGAAAGTTTACGACAAAGACGTAAGAAATGACTCTCAAAGTGGATTGGAACAAAATCGCAAAATTAAAACAAAGTAATACTTAGATGAAAAAGTAATACTTTTATGATAAAAAGTAATACTTTTACGATAAAAAGTAATACCTTTTCTAAAACAAGGTAATACTCTAAAAGTAATACTTTTACAATGAAAAGTAATACTTTTTCCTAAAACAGGGTAATAGTAATACAATAAACTTCAAGTAATCCTATATAGATTAGCCAAATGTCCTGCTTCTATGAGATGTCAATTACTTTCTTCGATTGGAGTCTATGCCATAACATCATCTAAGTATGTTCATGATCTACAAGGTATTACTTTTATTGTAAAAGTAATACTTTTTGGGAAAAAGTATTACTTTTTTTAGAAAAAGTATTACAATTAAAGATAATTCATTTACCAAATCACATGTGCTCGTGTCTTGCTTGGCATGTTCCATATATTTCGCCAACATTTTCTCATACTCCTTTCATGCTCAAAGAACAACACCAACCTTGTTTATAGCCTTTGTCATATAAAACTTTTCCGTAAGAGAGAAACAACATTAAAATAGAAATCGAATAAATATCAAAGGGATTAAATATAGGAAATTTGTAAGTTAGTAAAACTTACACTCGCGTGTCCCAGATCAAAAAACACCCTTTGCACAGATCGTCACTAGCTTTTGCTCGGTTAAGAATCAAAACCCATGCATCAATCACATTTCCGTATATCCATCGCTTTTGATTGAGAGACAAGATCTCGTTCTTTGAAATAGTGAACAACCCATCATGTGTAAAAAAAAAGATCACTAAAAAAAAAGAAAACAAAAACAATAGTTACTTTATATGATTGAATAGAGTAAAAATCAAATCCTAATGCAAAAATTATAACTTACTTTTCAAAAACGGTTCAATGTCAAAAAGACAAAAATCAAGAACTTGTTTGTCTCTTATATCCATATCAACTAGCAGCCTTTTTGTTTTGAGTCATGAAACTCAAACATAACCAAAGATCTTCACTCATCGCCCAAGCATCACCTAGCAGCCCAACATATTCTTCCCTTAAATCACGACGTGGTTTTAAAAAACAGATGCCAAAGCTTCATCAAATCCATCATCATCGCCACCCAATTGTTTTTGTCTCGGGTGTTAGAAGATCAAAATTGGGCATTTCTTCGCATAACTTCTTCATCAAATTAAATTTCTCAACTACATCATCAATAAACTTTTGGACCTTGTCATTAGCAAAGAAATTTTGAGTCCGAGACAAAATTGAGATTGCGATGATGAGACCTGTGGCACCGTGGGCCGATTAGGTTCCATTTTCTTCTTCATCTTGTTCAATCTATCCATGTGAAAATCAAAACCACAGCCATATCCCTCTTAAGCAAGAGGAAAGTCTCATGCACATCCTATAAAAACAGTAAATTTATTTGTCGAAGTATCCAAAAAGTAATACTTTTCAGGCTTAAATGGTAATACTTTTCAAAAAAATCTAATACTTATGATTTCATAACCCTACTACATCGAAAAATGTGATGATAACATAAATGTGAGATCAATAGCTTTTTTTCTTTGGCCTTTGAATTGAGACTATTAACAGAGGTGGCAAAAAAATTGTACCAAAGCTAACTTAAATATGAGATTGAAGGCACACAAGAATTACACAAAGGAAACACCTTTTTCAACTTCAAGTAATCAATCCAAATTGCAGCTAATTTACCACCATGGGAACTTTTAGCTAGCAAGTTCTTATGGCATAGATTGACTAGACAATGATCAAGTCATCGGTGATCCGATAATATATTTACATAATATTGACAAGGGTCAATGTAACTACAAAAATAGAAGGGTCTTTTGGTACATGGCTAAACCTTAGCCGGTACAAGTGTAATTATCCTAACATTTATACAAAGATAATAAAACAAAGAGTAACTGAGTTAAAAATTTTGGAATCCAAATGATTTCCATGTAAAGCTAGAATTCAATGACATAATATAGAAAGTAACAACTGCTCAAGAAAAACCGGATATAGGAGAAACTTGTAATAAAAAGAACAACTACAAGAAGCAGAGACAAAAAGTTGAAGGTTAACACAACATTGCATAAAAGCTCATACAAATTAAAAACTTACATCTTTTGCCAATTTATGAATCTCAAGATTCGTTAGTTCGCCCTCCGGTAATTCAAACTTAATCATCCTTGATGATTCATCAATACACTCTTCCTTTGCTCCACTTGCCTTATCATGAGCCTTTTCTCCACTTGAATAATGGACCTTTTCCTCGCCTTCTAATCCCGCCCTCCCAGAAACAGGGTAAGTGTCTGTGATCCAATCACCCTGGCCAAATGCTCCAGCCTCTCTCTCCTCTTTAACTCGTCTTCGAATATTCTCCGAAGTCCAATGTTGAATTAGTGGCAGAGAAGATGGTTCGGCTTTGCCTTTCCATTTAAGCCTATGAAAATAGATGATTTGCAAAGCCAACACACATCCACTTATATTAGCTCGACTTCTTGTTATAATTGTCAACGGCTTTGCAAAGCCTCTCTAACACATATGAACACCAATCAAATCGACAAAATTGTCCACATCCACCAAAGATTTCAAAAAGAAAGGTCCACTTTGCGATTTGCTGTTGGAGTGAGAAAAGTTGACATCGTATATAAAACGAACAACCTCTTAAAATCATCTCCTCCATCTTCAAATCCATCCATGAGCGCTTTTGCAAAAACTTACTTTAACTCGCCCATCAATGCCGTATTTTTTTCCTTCACTCACCAAAGAATATCTAGGGCATCATCCTTGCGCTTTCCCACTAATACCTCCCGTCCATCGTTCCTGTAGTAAAAATATATCACAAATATCATCACCGTGATAACGACCGCTTCTTATCATCAATAGTATGCAACCTACTCTTACCATTGAACCTTTTCACTAACCACTCTAACATATATGTGGAAATTTGTTTAACTCTCATTTTCAAGAACCCACCAAATCCAATGCTTTTGATATCATTTTTTTGCTTAGGATTGGAATTCATGATATCCAATGATTGAAGTAACCCGAGTGGTCCCAGATGTGAGACAAAATTGCCGCAAAAATTGACAATGAAAGTTAAACAACTAATACCATAATAAACCGACACTATTAACTAAAAACTAATACTTTTTCTATTGATAGCAATCACATAGTCCACATACTCAAGAACTAATACTACAAAAAAAAAAACTAATACTTTTAGAAAGAAATGTGATACTTTTTACCAAAAAACTAATACTTTTTCTATTGATAGAAATCACATAGTCCACATACTCAAGAACTAATACTACAAAAAAAAAAAACTAATACTTTTAGAAAGAAATGTGATACTTTTTAACTAAAAACTAATACTTTTTTATTGATAGCAATCACATAGTCCACATACTCAAGAACTAATACTACAAATAAAAACTAATACTTTTAGAAAGAAATGTGATATTTTTTAACTAAAAACTAATACTTTTTCTATTGATAGCAATCACATAGTCCACATACTCTTAACTAATACTACAAAAAAACTAATACTATTAGAAAGAAATGTGATACTTTTTACCAAAAACTAATACTTTTTCTATTGATAGAAATCACATAGTCCACATACTCAAGAACTAATACTACAAATAAAAACTAATACTTTTAGAAAAAAAAAATGTGATACTTTTTAACTAAAAACTAATACTTTTTCTATTTATAGCAATCACATAGTCCATATACTCAAGAACTAATACTAAAAAAAAACTAATACTTTTAGAAAGAAATGTGATACTTTTTAACTAAAAACTAATACTTTTAAAGAGAAAGGGATACTTTAAAAAAGGTAATTCTTAGAGTATAACCCGCCATCATGGTCTTTATCTTTTGCCTTCTTTGATGGTTTCTTGACTTTAGCAACCTTCAAAATTTTCTCACCCTCTCGAATATTTCTTTGATTGTCTCTCATCGCCGTGTGTTTTGACGTCTCTCCTCGTCACAATTTGTTCGTTTCTCATTCTCTATGCGCTTAAATTCATTGTCTTCATTCAACGCGAGTTCTTTCCTCTTTTCTCCAGCGCCTCGTTTTCTCTTTTCCTTGGATGGTTCATCCCCTCGATGTTCTTATGAGCAAATTGTTTTCGCCCCATCAATATCTACAAACCAACAAAGACAAAATATAGAATGAACTCACAAGCATCAACAATTCATAACAACAAAAACACTTTCTATTAATCATATAGAGTTTGTCAATACATAAAAGAACTTAAATCGATATATAATAAAAATAATATTTTGTATTGTGGTGAGGTTTCATCAATATTTTGTCTTGTGGTGAGGCTTCATCAATATTGGGATCGCATCGCATCGCGGGCAACGTGTTTACTCATGGAATGCTCGTTGCATCTCAAATTACAATAGGACACTCTTCTTCCTCAAAGACTTAGTAAACACTAGACAACCGCATCGTGCCATGCTTGGGTATTCATTACATGGACTAGGACCCATCATTTTCTTTCACATAGTTCCGCCTTTATTATTTTTTTTTTTTGGGTAAGGTGAGAATATATTAATACCCAAGTAAAAAAATACAAAGAAAAATACAATCAACATAAAGTTGGAACCGATATCCTACAACAACTCTAAAAACATCGGATCAACCCACAAAACAAGTTTCAAGCTACTTCAAATAACAAACCTCCCCTTCATATACAGAGAGCCACTATTCAAGAAAATCATCGTCAACATCCATTCTCTACATAGTATCTATAATCTTGTGAAAAATGAATACGTTTGAGATTCATATTTTAACTTATTACTATTCATAGTTTCAAAGTGTCATAAGAACAATCAATCAATGGACTGTTTTAGAAGAGTAGTGCTTTAAATAAATACGGAATCATATGACGAACATTTGCTTTGTACTAAAAAAGCAACACTTATTTAAGTGCAGCATGTTTCTCTTATATCGCTCTAAATTAACTAAAGGAATTATATGAAGTACATATATCTTCCACTAAAAAGCAACACTACCCAAATATGGGTAATAAATTGTATTTCTTATTAATGTAGAAACCCGTCTAATTCACTCTTATGAATTAGATTGGCATATAGAGTTTGTCAATACATAAAAGAACTTAAACCGATATATAATAAAAACAATAATACTACTAATAATAATAGTCAAAGAAATACTTCTATATTCTTGTACCAAATTTCCGGATTCTCAAAATCTTTAGAAGGCTTATCCGATCGGCATCAAGTACTACAATCACTATGAGAAGCACGATGCCAAAAATCACGAGTAGTAAGCAAGTCTCGCGAAAAGGAAAATAAAATATGAGAAATTTGAGTAAACAGACACTAATCAAATTACATGGTAACAAAGCCAAAAAAGCATTGGGAATTGCCATGCAATATCCTCCATTTCATGATAACTATCACAAGAACATACATCTAATATGTCGGTAGACATCCTAGCAACAAGTAAAAGTTTCTATCAAATTCATCTTGTTTGATGCATTAGCGACTCTCAAGCTCAACTCCTTAATTAACACACACACACACACTTAAAATTTGGTGGTTATAAAATCATTGGACTACCTAAAGTATGACAAAAACAATCTTTCTTCTTCATTTCTCATATATATGGAGGATTCTCGCTTTTATGGTACAAGAATGTTAATTTTTTAAGAAAAAGAAATGATGAATCAATATTGAATTACCAGTTGGTACGAATGTGAAATCAATACACTATAATACATCATCAACTATTTGAATGAATTAATTTATTGAAGCCTGTAGAGCCATCACTCTACATTTCTATCTATAAATAATACTCCACATCCGCCTAAGTTGTTTCTCCATCAAGTTCTAGTGAATTCATCACACTTCTACACTTTTTAGTGTTGCAAAGATTGGGCATTTTATTAATTCTATAGCAAAATCCTTTTTCATTGTTCATAGCTATTTCAACCTTTTCAATTACTAGTAAGAAACACGCGCCGCACGTGATCCACATGACTTTACTAAAATAATTTTATTATTTAATAATTTTATTGATTAGTATTAAAATATTAAAAAGTTTAAATAAATATTAATTAAATTTAAATATTACACAATATTTAATATATATTATGCTATACTTTAATTATAGGTCGATATAAATTGTTAAACAATCATTTTAAAGAACTCAATCCCAAAAATATTTTACAATTAGTATAACAACAAAAGAAGTTTTATATTAGCTTACAATCACATTCACTAGGTCTTTTATTTCATTGTTATGGCTAGAAAAGTCTTTTCTCTTACATGATTTGCGAATTCTTTTAGCATTTGATGCATTTTATATAATCGACAAATAATTTATCTTATAAATTATAAGCTAATGATTAGTAAATTACATGCAAGTTATCGTATTAATAAAAAATTTAATCAATTAAATATTATACCAAAATGCATCATAATGTCATTACTCTTTTATTGTTATTCAATTATAATAAAATAAAATAAAGGTTAGTCAAATTCTTATACTTCATATGCTTACTTCTTTTATTCTATCTCGCTTCTTCAATTAAAGAAATGTAAAAAATTACAATATAATATATATTTAGATAAATCATATATTATTTTAATTCTAGTAACAACGTTAATATTTTATCATTAGCACTTAAACTTAAAGTTTGTAGTCCCATATTTCCAGTGTCTTAAAATATTAAACATTAACCTAATATAAAAAAATTAATCCATTATTTTCATCGAGAGTCGAATTAAATAAAACTATAAAAAAGTGATAAGTCGAAATCTGAAGTTTTGAAACTCAAGTTTAGAGTTGTAAATTTTGTGAGCCGTATAGTGGTGAAAATTGCAATTATTCTTAATATCTTGAAATAATCTATATTTGTTTGAAGAGATCAGTAAATTCAAAATTGATCTCATTTAATCTCGTTTACAAAATCATATTATTTGTTGTAAAATATAATTATCAATCCATTTTTAGTGCCTTTTATTGAGAAAATGGTATATAGTACTTTAATCTTTATTTAAAATTTGATGGAATTTTCGATCAAATAAGAAAATATAGTTGCCAAAAATTTAATTATCAAGTGTTAAAACCCCCTTAATTATTCTTTTTCCGCCTCCTTATACCAAGAATAATTCATATTACTTGGCACTAAACATGGTCACTTCACTCCAATTTATTATTATATATACTTTAACACAATAAATTTGATACATAAATATTATTTTGAATATTTTGATTATTATATTGGTACCTAAATTAACATGTAATTTAAGAATATTAATATTTGACATAAATATCAAACTATTTCATATTACATAAGTTTAGTTTATTTATTTCTTTATTTACAATTTCATATACACAAAGTGACTATCCATTTCGATTCTTGTTTTCAAGTTTTTCATAATATTTGATTTTATAAAAATTAGAATAATTTGTACCAAATTTTATAATAATTGTCTTTGTGCTTGAATATTTATAAGTCATAAAGGTGTGCTTTTAAATTGAATGAGATTTTATCGAAAATATCAAATTATATATATTATACGAAAAAGCCATTTAATTTTTTAGAATTCTACTATGACCCACATTTTTTTAACTATTTACTTCTATTCTTTCAAATGTTTATAATATGTTTCATTTGGTTTAATCCTAAACTATCTATACATGTGAGATTAACCCCAAAATTATTTAGACAAATCTCAACTATTAATGTCAAGTATAAATATTTATTTTTTCAATATTTTTATTCTTAGTTTTCACTCTTATTTATTGTAATTATTTAATTTACTTAGTTTTTATAAATGTTAAGTTAGTATTTGAGCTAATATACAACTCGCTTCTATCGTAGTTAAATTGTTACATATTAAATGAGTTTATTTATTTTTTCTTTTACATAGCAGGTATGACCTTTTAGACTAATCCAATTTTAGGTCATGTTTCACTCTTTCACACTATTTTTATTAAAATTTAATTATTTTGGTGTACGTTTTTATTACAAATATGTATCATACAGATATTTTAAACTTATAATTTTTAATGGTGTAATTTTCAAACGACATTCAAGTTTTATCACAAATGTCAAATAAATACATATGGATTTTTTTAATTAAGTTTGTCTTCTTTGTTTTTTTATAAATTTATATATACAACTTTTAACACTTTTTGCACTTGTTCTTAAAATTTATAGGATATAAGATAATCAAAATATTGAAGTCATAATATATTAAAAATAATAAATTAGAAACTAAAACTTCTAATGTTATATATAGAAAATTAAGTAAAATTCATATTAACACATATAGTTAAAATTTTAAAGGTAATTTTTTTGTCGCGACAAACTTGTTTTGGTTCTTGTTCGATTTATTCATGTTAATCTTATTCCTTTTATTTTGTACTTTTTATTTTACTAATATGGCTAATTAAAATAAAATATACATGAAATTTCAATAAAAATAAAATATAAAACTATGTTATTTTCAATATTATTTCTTTAGTAACCATCAATAAATTAATTTTTAAATTGCATATTACTAATTGAGGGAAAAAATTTCGACCATAAAGGAATTATGTATTTTCTCTACTTTTTATATAGCATCAAAACCACCTAAAATATGTTTTATTATATTTTTCTTATCATGTATATTGTAATTTGATCTTTTTTTATAAATTAGAACAGCATATTTAATTATTGAGAAAATTTAAAAGAATATAAGAAATATACAATTTTGCATCATACTAAAAGTTAAATAGTTAAAATTATCTTTTATAATGACTTGTGTATATGTTTAGAACATATAGTTGAAGATTTTGAAACCTAGTTTAAATTTGAAATTGATTTTATAAGAAATTTAAAGTATTCTTAGTGTTATGATTAAAAAATATATTTTTAGATTCTGAATTTTTTTTTTGCTATAATGAACATCTCTCATACAATTAAATAAAAAAGATTAAATAAATAACAAACCTATAGAAAAATAAATTCTTAATTTTTACGTAGTGTTGAACTTTATAATGTTAAAATTTCTCATGTGAAATCCTTATATATGCTTATGACATATGGTTAGAAAGCTCTCAAATCTATTTTAATATGAAGCTAATATTATTTGAAAATTAAAAATATTTTAAGAGTTATAATCGAGAATAAATACTTTTAAAATGTAGAATATAAAAGGTCATATTGTCATATAATTGAGTAAATAGAAGCTAAATAAATATAAAATTACTTAGTTGTCCTAAAATTTTGCTATGTGTAAAGGATATTTTTGTCCAATCAAAAATTGCAAGAAATATTCACACTTTTAAGATAGTATAGATATAGATTACTTTTTCTTTTGTTTCATCTCATTCTTGTATTATTAGTTCGTTCATTCATGGCACCTCCTAATTTGATTCTTGAAAAAATTTCAAGCAACTCCTTAATTAACACAACAACAATAAATAAACCTTCACAAAGATTATAAGGATCCACTACAGTTAACTTACACTTAAAAACCGAAAAACCATTATATTCCTAGATCAAACAAGCATACGCACAAGACACACACACACACTAAGCTTAACGCTCAATATCAAAATTAGCTTTCCTTTTGCTCACAAACCATTAGTTTTTGATAATGCAAGAGTAAATGGCGAAGCGTATAGTAGTAAGTTTTTGCACCTCCTAAATGTGTTGTGGTAAAATAAAACCAGAAAAAAATCGCACAAACATCTCTCAAACTAAAACCCTAGTTTAAAATTTCCGAAAAAATAACATATGCTTAACATAAAAACATGAAAAACATATAGCACCATGAATGAAAACTTACATATGAGTCAAAAAAACCTAAGTTTAACAGATATGGAAAAAAAACTAAAAACTACATAGAACATGAAAAGTGTCGAAAACTTACCAGATTGGAGTCGGAGACTGAGATTTTGAAGAAAAACTGAGTAAAAGGAAAACTAAACAATGAAAGAAGAAGAAAGAAGAGGAGGGAAATAACTGGCGAAGAAACTGACGAAGAAGAAGGAAGAAACGGGAAGAAGAAGGAAAAAGAAAAGGAAAGAAGAAAAAAGAAAAGGAGGGAAATAGCTGGGAAAAAAAGAATAAAAAAAATAATTAAAATGTTGGATCGGGTCGGGTCGTGCACAACCCGTCTGACGATGGATGACCCATAGGACGGTCTCATATGAGTCTTTGTCCGCATTCTTAACCCAGGATCATTCACCGTGATCTCAAATCTAATAATATCATTTTAGATGGAGCTATGAATCCTAAAATTGCAGACTTTAGCATATCAAGACTATTCGGGCAAAATAAGACTCAAGGAATACCATCAAGATTGTTGGAACCTAGTAAGTATTAATTAGACAATAAACCTTCTAAGAAAAAAATATTTTATCTTTGTTTTTAATTACTCACTACCAATCTAATGATTATAATTTGGCATTTTGGATTTCTATTTCATATCATATTTTATCTAGTGCTCAGGATCATATATATGCACGGGGGTGAATACCACGTGTATAGAATGATGTTCATCCGATATTTCAACACCGGATGAAATACTTAATGGAACAGAAGATTATATTCTATAATTTGGATCACAAGCCATATAAACTATAGGTTACTTTCCTCAAAAAAAAAAAAAAAAAAAAAAACTATAGGTTACTGCAATTTGCATATTGCAGTAGATATATGGCCTCTGGATACGTAATGCACATGCAATTCTCTATTAAGTCGGATGTTTTCAGCTTTGGAGTGCTAGACAAAAAAATCAACGTGGGGAGAAGTGGAGAAGCTCTTGAGTTTCATAAGTTGAATGTCAGATTTGAAGCATAATTTTTACATATATAATACTCATATGACGATCAATGTTAAATATGACTGATTTGTAAATACAAATTGCAAATTATTACGCACAGGCCTATAAAAAATTTGTGTAAAGGAACTGGGGCATATATGGTAGATCCCATAAGAGGTATATGCGTATAACTCATATTCCATAAGTGATACGATCATGAGATGCATTCACAATGGTTTGTTATGTGTTCTAGAAAATGCAATTGATAGGCTAACAATTATGATTTCCATCATCCTTATGCTCAAGAGCTTTTCTTTTATCTCTAACAGTTCCTTCTGAGCCTTTATTTATATACCAAATGACAATGGTTCAAATACTTCACTCCTTTATGAGCATAATTTAAGAGAGCTTGAGTGTAACAATGCATAAAAGAGTACGTAACATACCAATTCAGTCTGACAATCCATCCAAAAATAATGCAACAATTGTTGAATGCGTGATACTAGCTATTTTTGTGGGCATCTTGTTCGTGATTTTCTTACCGCAAGCGTATCGTGACACTATAAACTTCACGCCACCGACCCCACATAGTGGGATAAGGTGCGATTGATGATGATGATGATGATCTTGTTCGTGATTTTCTTACCGCAAGCGTATGGTGTCAAGTTTTAGTATATATTGAAAAGTAGGGTTATCGTATCAAATTTTAAATTAAGTACTGTAATTATAATAGCTTAACATATATATAAATATATATAATTTATTATATTTGTAAGTTTTGTAAAAGAAAATATTGGTTGGGCCATAGAAATTGCTTATTTAATTGAGGCTCATATAATATTTAATCGAATTTTTTTCAAAAATCAAAAAAAGTAGGAAGATCATCCAATATCTTCTCGAACTTCTAAAATTATCTTCTATATTTTTTTCTCTCATACAACTAGATTGCAACAAATGATCTCTAGGCAAAAAAAAAAATTTCAAAACTAAAATTGATAAAGTCATAATTGCGTTCAACTATGTCACATTGCATTACTTGCCAATTGTGGGAGATATTCTAATTTTATATTTTTTAATTATTTTAAAAATAAATGAAAATAATAACACATTTTATTTTTTTCTTAATATTATTTTTTACCCTTCTGAATATTTTCAGTAAATGTAATATTAAAATTATATCTTAATTTTTATTAACTAACTATTTAAATCAATTTCAATATATACTCAATTAAAAAATTAATACAAGAAATTATATTCAATTCTTCCTATATCATCTAAATTTTTGACACTTACTGAGTAATTAGAAAACTAAATTAATTTCAAATTAAGATCACTAATAGACTAACTAATTATTAGTTAGAGAGTTAAACTTCACTATTAATTATTTTAGTAAATAATTATTCAGTTAGTATATTCTACATTACCTATTTTAGGAAATAGTAATTATAAAATACAAAACAACTTTTTAATAGATCTTAATTCATGACACAAATGAATAGCCTTAGTAATATCTTCAATTACAATAATTAATAAACATTTAGCATTAATAAATACCAAATAATAAAATAAATAATAATTTAGAATATCATTAATTCAAAAATTAGAATTTTTTTCTTCTTATTTTTTGTTTCATCCCCGTTTCGTTTCTTCTTAATCTCCAAAAGCTACCACCGGAACCATCGTCGTCCACCGCCCCAACCCATCAAACCACCACAACCCAGCCGTCGTCCACCCGCCCCAACTCACCGAACCACCACAACCCAGCCGCCGTCCACCACAGAAACCCATCCCGCCCCAATCCACCATCAACCACCTCCATGGCACAACCAAACCTACAGAGGAGAGGAGGGTTTGGTTATAATATTGAACACCACTATTTTTTCACAGGTTTTGGGGATGGTTTGTGGGCTTGACGGAGGGATTAGCAAAGCCACAACGTGCGATGAGAAAAAAAGAAGAAGAAAATTGCAGAGATGTACTAGGCATGTAGTTGGTTCGCCAAGCTTTTAGGGTTGGATAAGAATTTGGGATTTCTTTCCAGAATTTGGGGATGGTTTCTGGGCTCACGAGGACAACTTCAGCCATGTCATATGCCACATCAGTATTTAATTCCACGCAAGCAAATAAAGTTAGCAAACTTTTTCCAACTGGGAGCCACCTAAGCACATTAGACGGGAAATTAAATATCCCCAAATTTTGGGGTCACTTGAGCGGCACGTGATATTTTTCGGAAAAATTCGATTTTCCGCCAAATTTGGACCAAATGTGCGAAAAATTATTAATTGGTGTACCAATTTTGCCAGACCCATAAATTAAAGGACCAATGTTCCAATGACGGTATAGTTAGAGGACTAAAATTGCAATTTAGCCTTACAAATTAAATAAGAAAAACGAATGACCCCCAAAATATTATGGGACTAATAAAGAGGTGATGTCCCTACAAAGAATATGTAGTGGTGTAATATTCTTTATTATGAATGAAAATATAAAAAATTCACCAAGCCTTGAAAGGGTAATCTTGAATGCAATCCATCCATGGATTATCCAATTCTTGGGTAGAATCTTGAAGCCATTCCCAAACTAAGCTACCAACTTTAAAACCTGTCCCAAATGCCAACATCCACATCTTATCACCTCTTTTAGCTCTCTTTTTAGCTTCGAAATAAGCCAACTCGTAAAACACGAGACTACTCGACGTGTTCCCGAATCGATTCAAACTCATACGAGCAGGCTCAGTGACCTCGTCCCCGAGTCTCAAAACTCGAGCCACGTTCTCGATCACTGCCTTTCCGCCCGTGTGAATGCACATGTGCGCAAAGGCTTTCGTGAAATCGGGTACGAACGGTTTCGATGGCGGCGGAGACACGGCGGTCGCCGCCACGGAGTAGGCGTAGTGGACGAGTTGACTTAGTGGCAACACCCTAGGTGCGAGAATCTTGATGTGCTGCCTTAGGTGGACCCCAGCGACCCTTATTAGATCTTTTGTGAGTGAAATTCCGGTATTGCCCTTGTGGTCCTCTTCTTCTTGGTACGCTGCTCTGTAGGCGCTGTCGTCCGCGCCGTGATGAGTACGGACGGAGTCGAGGAGCTCCATCTTGGCGGCGCGGCGGTGGCTCGGGTCGTTGGTGACGATCGCGGCGGCGCAGCCGACTCGGAAGATGCAGTTGGTCACGAGCATCGGGCGGCTATCGCCGTTGTACCAGTTCAGCGTGATGCTCTCGGTGATGACGACGAGGGCATTTTGGACTTTTTGACAGCTGCGCAAAACCCTAGCGGCGAAATCGACGGAGATGACGCCGGAGCTGCAACCCATGCCGCTGAGATTGTACGTTTTGACGTCGGTTCTCAGCTTGTAGCGATTGACGATGAGAGAAGATAGAGAGGAGAGGGCGAAAAGCTCCCACAGGTCACGATGACAATGTCGATGCTCGGAGGATCGATTAGGGTTTTAGCGAGAAGGGAATCAATGGCGGAGAAGATTCCTTCTTCGGATTCCTGGATGGCGCATTTTAGCATGGGTGCGCCTTCTTTCTCGAAGATGAACGGCGGGCCGTAGGTTTGGTTGCCCAATCCGGATTTTAAATAGATGTTGCGCATGAAATCGACGGCTTCCGCAGAGAAGTTGACGTCGCGCTTTACGAAGGACTCCGCCACCTGGAAAGTGCATTTCCGGTGCGGCGGCGGCTTGTAGCATGAGTAGTTTAGGAGGAGAACTGGGCGGGGACGGGTGAGGAAGAAGTAGAAAACGGGGAGGAGGGCGATGACGGCGCAGGATAGAGAGAGGTGGAGGGTGGCGGCGAAAGGGGTGGAGGATAGGAGGAAGGTGACAAAAAGAAGTGATAGAAATGAGATTTGGATGTTTGCAGCTAGTAGTGGTTTCATGTTTTTGATGTACAAAATATGAATGATGGATGAGTACTTTTTCTTTTTCAAGAATATATATGAGGAAATGGAGTATATATATACACATTTTATATGGGGGTGTGGAGTAGGGGTAGGGGTACTGGCATTGACAGCTCAAAAACTTTGCTTGGCATTGAAATTTACATTTTGCAGCATACAAAATCAGTGTGCTAAGGTAAAGGTACAATAAAAATATCGTGGGCTGAGTGTAAGTAATAAATGTAAATTTATCTACTTTTGTGGTAACATGGGATATCATATTTTTCTATTATGTTTGATATGATATTCTAAATACATTAAGAAAAAGATGACGTCATTATCTTACAGATGACATTTATCTGATATATTTGATATATTAAAGCGCATCTGAAACATTATAGGAATACGAGATTTCAAAGTGTTTGTGGTATTCAAATTTTTCATTTCATTTTTGTATTTTGTTTTTAAAATTTATATGATACGTTTGTTGAAATATAATATATATTTAGTTTCCTTATTTAAGTATAGTCGTTTTAGGGTTAATAAATTTTAGCCCTTTTAGGGTTAGGTTCTCTATTTGCCTATATAAGACTCTCTTTTGTTTCTTTTGTAATTCACTTTTGGTTTTACATAATAAGAATAATACAAGTACTTTTATGGCTTCTTTGATTTCATCATGGTATCAAGAGCCAATTTTTGTTCATTTTTCTTCTCGCTCGTTTCTTGGCTCCGTTTTGTTTTGTTATCGCTAGTTTTGGGTTCCGATTTGGTTAGTTTTTATTTGTTTTTGGGGTTACGATTTGGGGATCTTTTTGCTTTGTCATGGTTGTTCGTAAGGATGACTCTCTTCGTGCAATTAGCGTGCAATGGATGGGAAAAACTATTCATATTGGAGTTATGTTATGAAAAAAATTGTGAGGTAAATCTATGTAGGCTTATGTCGGGACAAAGGTTAAACCAACGAAACATGGTTCGGATGGTGCAGATCCCTTGGAGGCTTGGGAAGCGGATAATTTGAAGATTATTACTTGGATTAATAATTCGGTTTCACAATCTATAAGGGCTCGATTGGCGAAGTATGAGACTCTGCGAAGGAAGTTTGGGACCATCTTGCACGATTGTATACACACCCAACTTAGCTAAACAAGATCAATTGGAGGCCGATATTCGCGCTTTGAAATAGAAGGATATGAGTATTCGTGAGTTTTATTCCGCTATGTCGATTTGTGGGATCAATTATCGCCATCAATCTGGCCGATTTGCGAGCTTTTTCGCCTCTATGTTACACGTCGAGAAGAACAATGATTGGTGAAATTTTTGATGGCTCTTCGTTCTAATTTTGAGGAAGTGCGTGGTAGTATTCTCGCATCGAAGCCCATTACCTTCAGTAGATTCGGTGGTCAATGAACTTTTAGTCAAGAGATACGACTTCGGACGCACGTTGATAAGGGGATCGTTTCAACATCTATCTGTATCAATTTTTGCCGCACCACAAAAGCCGATTAATAATAATCCCAATCGGTGAATTCGAGGACACCTTTTGATGAATGTGCCTTTTGCCACCAAAAGAATCATTGGAAGGCTCGGTGTCCCCGTTATTGAATAAAGGTAAACCACAACAACCGATATCCCAACAAAGATCGTAGAAATGGGTTCCAAAGAATAACGAAGCTTCACGCCCTCCACAATGTACCACCAAGACTATCGCCATCCCAATGGTCTCTCTGACCACATCCGCCGAAAGCAATGCGTCGCCGCACCATCATTGGATCCGTATATGTTTGAACAGTTTCAAAAGTTCATTGCCTCACGCCCACATGCTATGTCCGCCTCATCAAATATAGGTTTGTCCCATTCCAATTCTTCAGGGTATGTCTTCACTATTGTGGATCTTAGATTCTGGAGCTTCCCATCATTTGTCACCTAATATGTCGTCTTTTGTCTCTTTGTCTTTTAATCCCCTCCGTGTCGGGTTCTAAGCTGGCGATGGTACTCCAATGTCATTAGTAGGAATTGGTTCCATTGTCACACCTTGTTTTTCCATTCCTAATGTTTATTATGTTCCTAATCTCACATTGAATCGGCCGCTTAGCCAATTATGTGCGTGCCTGGTTATTTAGTCTCCTTTTTTCTTCTTCTTCTACTTGTTCTATACAGACCCAAAGTCTCGTGAAGCTGATTGGGACAACCGTAAGTAAGGGGGACTTTATGTTTTGGATCACTCAAAATACTGGGAAGCTACATCTTTTAGTGTAGATTTTTCATCTTTTTGTTTGAGTCGTCCGTCTTGATTTTTACTTATGGCATTCTCGTTTAGGTCATGTGTCTACTCGGTTTCATTGTTTTTAGTTCTATTGGTGGCTTTGGAGATTTGAAATCTCATGATATTTTGATTGTAATGGTTGCATAATCGCAAAATTCTCTTTTACCTTTCAATAAAAGTGTTTGCTTTCTCATGCCTTTTGATCTTGTTCATTCGATGTATGGGACCTTCCCCTCCAATACAAAAGGTGGATTTGATATTATGTTTCGTTTATTGATGATTATACACGTTATTATGGGTTTATTTTATGAAACAACGCTCGATTTCTTCAACATCTTTTGCAACTCTCGAGCACTTGTGAAAACCCAACATTCAACCACCATAAAGTGTTTTCATTGTGACTTGGGTGGGGAATATTCTTTCAATGTTTTTCTTACTTTACTTGCTTCTCGATGGCCACGATACAACAAACATCTTGTCACGAATACCCCGAGCCAAATGGTGTTGCAGAGAGAAAACATAGACATCTTGTAGAAACGCCAGGTCTCTTTTGTTGTCCTGCTAGTGTTCTAGTGTTTTTTGGGGGAAGCGATTCTCACTTTGCTACCTATTTGATTAATAGAATTCCTACTTCGCATAATTCGGGTTTGACACATTTTGAGAAGTTGTATGGGTATGGTCCCGATTATTTGTCTTTTTGCGCATATTTGGTTCTACTTGCTTTGTCCTTCGACCTCAAGTTGAACGCGTCTAAGTTGACCTCGCTGATCCGCTTTATGCGTTTTTCTTGGTTATGGGGAAGAACAGAAAGGTTATCGTTGTTTTGATCCAGCTTAGCCAAAAATTATATGTCTCGCGTCATGTAGTGTTTCTTGAACATATTCCATTCTTTTTCGTCCGAGATGGCTCCCATAATGTATCCAGTCCAACCTCATTCATATTGACCCTTTTCATGGTGACGAATCCACTACTAACGTTTGTGTTCCGTACATTGACTTCATGTGACCGATTCTCCTACTACCGATGATGTCCCTTCAACTTCTCCAACCGTGGCTCCCGATGTTGCTCCTCGTCAATCCACACGTGTTCGTAAGTCTACTAAGTTACCGTGATTTCGTTCACTCTTGTTATTCTAGTTCATTTGTCTCTTTTTGGCCTCTCTTCATCGTATTTACGAGCCTTCATCCTATAGAGAGGCAATTCATGACCCACTTTGCGTATCGAATCTATGGCGAGAAACTTATCGCAGATCGCACTCATACTTGGGACTTGGTACCTTTACCACCGGAAAACATGCAATTGGATGTCGTTGGGTTTACAAAATCAAAACCAAATCGATGGGTCTCCGAAAGATATAAAGCCCGACTAGTTGCTAAGGGTTATACTCGTGGAGTATGTGATCGATTATGAGGAGACATTTGCGCGTTACAAAGATGACAACTATTTGTACCTTCTTGCGGTCTCCTCGGTTCGTCGATGGGGTATATCTCGATGGATGTAAAGCATGTCTTTTTGAATGGTGATCTTGTTGACGAAGTGTACATGCGACCTCCTCCTGGTGTTGGCCATCAACCAGGTGAAGTTTGTAAGCTTCGTAAAGCTCTTTATGGCCTTAAGCAAGCCTCAGAGAGCGTGGTATGAAAAGTTTACTTGTGTTGTTACTTCTCTTGGTTTTCACCAAGTCATCATGATTAGCCTTGTTTGTCAAAAGTACTACAACAGTTGTATTTTACTTGCTTTATATGTTGATGATATGATTATTCTTGGTGATGATCTTGATGGTATAGAAACTTTGAAGTCTACGTTAGCTCGTTCTTTTGCTATGAAAGATTTGGGTCCGCTCCATTATTTTCTTGGTATTGAGGTTGCCTCTTCCCCCAGGGTTATCTTTTGTCTCAATCAAAGTACATTATCGATATATTTGAGCGTGCACGACATCGATAACAAGATTGTTGATACTCCGCTTGACACTATTGCTCGATGTTCTCCCTCCGATGGTTCTCCTTGTCGGATCCCGGTTGATATCGTATTGTTGTTGGCGATTTGGTTTATCTCACGATTTACTCGGCCCGATATTGCACATGTTGTTCATGTAGTTAGTCGTTTGTTACTTATTCTCTACAGATTCATTGGGATATTGTTCTCGCGTATTCTTAGATATCTTCGGGAACTCGGTTTTAGTCTTTTACTTCCGTCTAGTTCTTCTTTGGAGTTGCGTGCATGCTCGATCTCGATTAGCCGGGTGATCCTGGCTGAGGATCACAAATCTATTACTCGGTTTTTTTGTCTGTTTCTGGGTGACTCTCTCATTTCTTGGAAGAGTAAGAAACAAGATGTGGTTTCTAGATCTTCCACAGGTTCGAGTATCATGCCATGTCAACTACCGCTTGTGAGATAGTTTGGTTACGTTGGTTGCTAGCAGATATGGGTGTTTTTCTTGATCGTCCCACTCAACGCCGCATTGTGATAATAAGAGTGCTATTCAAATTGTCCGCAATACATTTTTCATGAGAGGACTAAACATATTGAGATTGATTGTCATATTAATCGACATTATTATCGACCTGGTATCATCACATTGACTTTTGTCTCTTCTTTTGTGCGATTGTTGATATGTTTACCACGACACATTCCTCTTCGCGTTTCTTGTTTGACAAACTCTCAATGCTTATTGCGGTTGCATCATGAGTTTGAGGGGGAGTGTTAAAATATAATATATATTTAGTTTTCTTATTTAAATGTAGTCCTTTTATAGTTAATAAATTTTAGTCCTTTTAGGGTTATGTTTTCTATTTGCCTATATAAGACTCTCATTTATCTATTTTGTAATTCACTTTTGGTTTTGCATATTAAGAATACAAGTACTTTATGGCTTCTTTGATTTCAACAACGTTCATATGATAAAATTTATATCAATATTCATGAACATTGTACGTGTTATAAATCTAAAAGATAAAATATAAAAAAAAAAACTGCAAAAAGGTTATGAGTGGAGTGGGGTGGAAGAGGACATTTGAGTAATTAATTTGATTTGGGGATGAATTCAATTTGACTTTATTTGACAGCTAGATTCTGAGTTGTGGGTTGTTGGAAACGCATGTAAGATTTTCTAAATTTGATGTCATCTCTTTGGAGAGAACTTTTACAAAAAATTGTGGCATTAATTGCTCACTTACATTGGAACTGACTATAAAGTCTAGTCTGCCGATACAATAAATAAAATGGAATGGAAATTTCATGCTTTTTGGGTAATTTCTGTTTGGCGATTTTCTAAGTGGACTCGATTAGAATTAATAAAGTCAAAGTTGACCTACATCAGTAGTAACTAAAATAATATTTTATGCATAAAAAAGGTTGTCGTCGCATAACTAAATGAAAGAAAAGGTTTAAGTATTGCAACTAAAATAAGACTAAAGTTGAGTGCAGTTACCTCAAATTCAATCACTAGGGATAGAATAAATTGGCATAATTAAATCATTCTTCTGATCTATCAAACTGAGATTTTCAAGATTTTTTTTTAAAAAAATATTAAAGTGCTTTGTTTTTCTATCCAGTATTAGTTTTTGCAAATTTGGTCAGTCTCACAGTCTTGTATAACATGGGCAAATCATACATACTACTTACTACTTCAAAGTTCAATGTCAGTTCCTTGAACTCTGATAGTCTCCAATAATTTATTTTTTTGGGGGTGGCGGGGGGGGCGTGGGGAGAAGAATTTGGCATACAACCTATATATGTTAGAAATTAGGTTGGTGTAATTAAAATAGCAACTAAAATTTGAGCAGAGTAACGGTATTTTAATGTAATGTCGAGACAAGAGTTAGACTTTTTCTCTTTAAGACGAGATTGTCCCACTTTCGGTGCGCATTTTAACGGAATACGAGTTTCTTAATCTCGAAACCTAGAGGGAGATTCATTAGATTGCAAAACTTTGATTAACTCAAGGATTAAGTTTTATATGGGTTTGTTCTAGGGGTGGCCACGGTTCTCAAGTCATCGGTTCGATTTACAAACCGCGGATTCGGTTCCTTATTTTGGAGGAACGTAATCTGGAACCATTGACTCACGGTGATTCTAAAACCGTGAATCGACGGTTTGGTTTGGAACCCGGTTCCTCCACGCATTCGGGCCCATTTTAACTTGAACCGATTTGCTTATATTTTGATAATTTTTAATTTTTTCAAAATGGTTTATCAATTTAAGTTAATATGCCATTAAGTTTTGTACTTAATATTAATAATAATATTTAAATGTCTACATATATATTATTAGAGTATAGAGAAATCAAAGTTCACGCAGTTCGTTTACAACATTTAGTTAAAAACATTTCTCATGTAAATACGAATATAAACCATCATAATAAACATTTAACATTTCTTCTAGCATATCTTTACCAAAAAAATAAAATCGTTGGTTTTAACCTTGAAACCTACGCCCGGTTCCACCACAGTTAAGCCGGTTAAAACCATCGATTTTACGATTTTCGAGACCAAGGAACTAGAATCGAAACGCGGCCTACATGGTTCCGATTCGATTTTGAAAATGTAGACTACGATTCCGATTCCGATTTTGAAACCATTTGGCCACCCTCTTCTAGTTAATTTAAGGTTATTGAAATGTTAGTTTGGATTTATTCTTCTATCCACTTTGAGTAGGAAGTATGAGAGAGAAACTCTATTTTTCCTAATAAATAGAATGAATTTAATTGTAGGACACTTGTCACAATATGATAAGCAGAATAGAGAGTGGATTAGTGGGAAATATTGTCCAATTGGGTAGTACCCAACTCTATGAGGATATTTACATGTGTCCAGTAGGTCAAAACGAACCGAGCCCGGACGAATGAGGGTTGTTCGTGTTCGCTCGTTTATTTTTAAAAGGTTGTTTGTGTTCGCTTGTCTAATAATCGAACATGTTCACGAACGCTCACGAACATGCTCATTAATTGTTCATGAACAACTATATGAACATGTGTATAAAAAAGTTAAATACATCTTGTTCATGAACACTCAACTCAAAATGAATGAACATTATGATGATTGCAAATGTAAATAGGTTGTAATATTAAACTAAAATAAGTTTATTTTTCATAATAAAGTAATGAATATTAAGCAATAAATGTATAATTAATAATTAAAAATAAATAATAAACAAACATCAAACGAACACTAAATGAACATGTTCGTGAACGAGTTCATGAACATAAACGAACAAATTTTCTTGTTCGCTTATGTTCATTAAGCTTAATAAACGAACATAAACGAACGCTAACCGAGCTTGTTCACGAAGCCGTTTGTCGAGTATTTCTGCTTGTTTACATTTACCTCTATGTCTAAGTTTTATTTTGTTTTTACATGTGTCCAATTATAACGTGTGTATGTGTTTTTTCTTGAAAATAAAAATAAAAATTGAACACATGTAACAATCCAAATGAAGTTGGGTACTACCTCGTTGGATAATATTTAATGAGCCAAGAGCGAAACAAATATAATGCAGGGTAAGGAGATGTTACCTAAGATTGTACAATCCAATTCTCTTGTGATTATGTCAAGTATCCCATTATGATATATGCATGTTTTTAAAAAAAAATTAAAATAGAACACATATTCCAATCACAACGAGTTGAATTGTACCCACTTGATAACATCTAATTAGTATATAATGGAATAAGAGATCTGGTCAGGCCTTTTTTGGTTTCAATTATGTCTCCGTCTGCAACTCCACCTACTTAATTTCTTCCACTAATTTTTCTACCAATTAAACTTCTACAACAGTATATTTATTTTGTGTGTGGGGTAGTTAAACATAGGGTAAGCCTAAATTGCCTCAATCCTAAAAGTGAACAGTTTCACTTTTGGTAATTAATAATTGTCTTTTTGTTTGTACTTTTCCATGAAGCTTGAGTTTTTAAGGTTAATTGTTTCCCCAAAAAAATACATTATTCAAATAAAAACGGATATCATTGTCTTTCTGTCCCATAACTATAAGTAATTAATTGATATTCGTGAGTAGTCAGGAGCCCTGCATCTTGACTACTTATCTAAGTACAATAACTAAAAAACTAATTTTTCAGTCTTATAGTTATTAATATTTTATAATATATAACAGATAGTAAAATTGGAAAATGACCGAATTTTTTTACTAATTAGTTAAAATATAAACTATTTCATCAATTTAATTTATGGGAAAAATGCAAAATCAGTAATGTATATATAGAGGTTTTGCAATATTAGTCTTGTAACTTTTGAAATTATAATTTTAGTCCTTTATGTTTTCATTTGTTTGCAATTTTGGTCCCATAAGTTTTGCATTTGTGCAATTATAATCCTATATGTTTTAAGTTGATGCAAATTTGGTCCTAAGGGCTATTTTAATATTTCACTTATTCCTAAAATGCTCTTGTAACCAAAATATTCAATATAACTAAGATTAAGTAGAAAATGGTATTAGAGTCTATGTTTCATTACTTATACTTATCATTTATATCATACATTGTCTAATAAGAAAAAAATTAGAATTATTTTCCCTGTTTCGAGGAGTCGACAAGGGGATCCTATATCACCGTTATAGTTTTGTATTGCGGAGGAGGTTTTGGGTCGGTTTATTCTTTGCGGCGATGGATCGATCTCGGTTATCTATCTTCCTTCACGCACGAGGTATTGTCTTTCCATCATCTATCTTGTACGCGGATGATATTGTCATCATGTGTGGGGCGTCTTCTACGAATGCTCGGTCTTGCTTCAAATTCTAACTCATTATGCAGATATCTCGGTCAAGTATTTAATCCACGTAAATCCAAGGTTTACTTTGGTTCTAAGGTCTCTCTTTATGTCCGTGGGAGGGTGCAACAAATTTTGGGGATCCATCCGGGGCGTTCCTCATCGTGTATTTAGGCGCTCCAATCTTTAAGGCGCTCCCAAGGTTGCGGATCTACAACCCGTTTTTGACAAGATAATTCTCAAATTCGGAAGATGGAAAGGTTCGTCTCTTTCACTTGTTGGTAGAGTTTGCTTAGTTAACTCGGTGATTACCGGTTCTTTTGTGCACACCATGATGGTTTATAAATGGCCTGGTACGCTTCAAGCACATGGAAAGAGCCATGCGCAACTTCATCCGGACGGGGGATGTGAATTCTAAGGGAAGGTGGTGGTCGGTTGGAATACATGCCGCACGCCCGAGCAAAGCGGGATCGGGCGTGCGAACTATTGTGGGCCGCAATACGACGCGTTCTTGATGAAATTGGGTTGGAAGGTCTTGAACTCGGACTCAGTGATATACGTAACCCTCGACAATAACGGACTTTACTAGGAATGGAGAGATTCGACGCTCCTTTATTCCTTCCTCAATATGGACAGATGGGATTAAACCCCGTATTTACGATTGCTTGATGATGCTCGTTGGATCCCCGGCGCCAACTCCGAGGTTTTATTCTCGATTGACAATTGGTTGGGATACTCTATACCGATAGAATTGGGATCCCGAGAGGAATATAGATATTTATTCCATCGCATTCGACTATTTCTATGATGGGTCCCGACACTTCACTCTCTTTTGTAGAGGCCTATCTCGGAGCTCATTCGAGCCATGGTGCGTGTCCCGATTACGCCGAGTCCCGAGATACTTGAGTTTGGTTGAACTCAATTGATGGCTCGATCACCTCGGCGCGCTTATAATCATATTCACCCCGACGCCCGAAAGTTAGATGGGGTTCTTGGATTTAGTCGCAAAGATATCCCTAACGGAGATCGGTGGTCGCATGGAGGGCCATACACAATCGATTGGCTGTCCAGGACTCACTTCGAGCTAGGGGAAGTTTTATCGCCCTTCGGTTTGTGTTCTTGGGCATCGAAAAATCGGTTTATCACTTATTTGTCTCTTGTGCTTTTGCAGAAATATATGGCGTTGGATCTTTAATGCTTTCCAAGTCCACCCCCTTCGACTTACAGTTTCAACGAGCTCATCAAAAGTGCGATTGATGGCTTTTCATTTCAAATGACCAGGTTACTTTCCTTTGGCGTGTGGCGATCATTTCATGCATCCGGATTATTTGGCATATCCGTAACGAGCTGATTTTTCACAACAAAAAGTGGACTCGAGGCGGCGATCATTCAACTTCGTGTACTCATCGTGGAATCATCATCTTTGGATCGGGCCGCATGAATAATGATCAACAAGACCTATTTATCCTGTGCGCCCGCGAAGTTCTCGACGGCCTACACACGCCCAAGATTGTGGAGGTTCGTGGCAAAACCCCTCTCGGGTTGGATCAAGGTTAACACGGATGGCGGCGCTTCAGTGGGCGCCGGGCAAAGCCTCACGCCTTCCTGAGTCTTTCGAATCGTAGAGGTTTCTTTCGAGGATGTTTTGTCCATCATTGTGGTTCGGGTACACATTTGAAGCCGAGTTGGTCGCCGCAATGTGGGCAATTCAATATGCCTTTGCGAAAGGTTGGACACAACTATGGCCGAATCGGACTCGAGTGCGTGGTGAACCCATCAAGAAGAGAACAATGGAGGTCCCATGCCATCTCAAGGGGTGTGAGAGTAAGGTTTAGAAGGGGGGTTGAATAAACCTTACCAACTTTTCGATTTAGTCCTTTTAAAATAGTTCGAGTTAATACTTCACTAAGTCCTTGATGGACAACTAAGTTAGTTAACAAGCGAGTTAGCCACTCAAATGCACTCGTTTCGAGTGTGTTGATAGAATAACTCAACTACTTAGTCTAAGGCTTAACTCAATCAACTGTGATATGTTTTTTGGAAGATTTAACACCCTTGAATTTGATTTAAGTTTGTTTTGACACTTGATTTTAGCACTTTGTTAAATATCAATTGGATAGCAAATTTATCACAGATATAAAATAATATGCACTGAATTGAAGTCTTTGAAATGTAAATGACACAATAAATTTTATAGAGGTTCAAGATGGGGTAGTTCTTCTAATCCTCTCTTCTCCAACTCCCCTGGAGGAATCCACTAAGTAATGATCGAGTACAAAGTGGTTATCGGTTCGGATGCAAGTCTTGATCACACGGTGACTTGATCCTTTGGGACTCGTCCGGAGATGCCTTGGTCACACTGGTGGCTTCTCGTCCGACTCGGCCTTCTTCATTGGGCAGGCTGCTTTGCTACTCAAACTGACTCACTTGCTCAAGTTTCTTGGAATTGATCACGAAGCCCTCCAATAGCTTGAGACTGGTTCGACCTTGAACCTTTCTACAATCCTCTCGTGGAATGTAGACCCTTTGATTCTTCGGATGTTTCTCTTCAACTCGATTGAAGTGGTCTTTCCTTCACTGGTAAGTGTTGGATTGATTTCCTTCGTAGTGTAGGCTTGAGGATTAAACTTGAATGACTTGAGAATATTTCAAGAGGTTACAACTCGAATAATAGCTTGAAAGTTTCAGGTAACAAGGTTAACCTCTGTGTGTTTTTCTCAAATTGATTCTCCTTTTATAGTGTTCTTTTGAAAATCGCCTCGCGTTGAAGAGATAGGCTAATTTTCGAAGACACTTGTGGTCGTTGGCTTGTCTTGTTGCGAGTCCTTGAAATTGACATTTCCTCGTATTGGATGAGTCTTGACTTTTCGGGGTTCGACACAGTGCGATCTTCCCATTGGTTTATTCATTTTGCACGCTTAAGGGATCGAGCACTTTAAGAAAGAAAGAGATGGGAGTATTACTTGTTTAAGTACTTTTCTTGACTTACGGTAACGGATCTCTTTCGCTTGTCTCGACTGATTGCATTTCCTTGATTTTCCTAGATGACTTCGAGTCGCCTTCCAATCATTGGATAACTCACTGTCACTTCAACTTGAGACTTGGCTATCTTGAGTTGACTTGACTTATACTTCACTCAACCGCATCTCGTTGCTCCTTCAATCGAGTTCTGTCTTCTCTTCCTTGCACTCAGTGCCTCACAATGAGTTTTCCTTCTAGTCTCGGTTGACTTCTTGCATGTTCAGGCATAGTGACTTAACTCACTTGACCAAACCCTATCTATTACAATGCAAATTACAAGGAAAATGGGGTGCCAACTTTCTATTCTAAGTTTTACATGGCATTCATCAAAATCTAAAAATTAATTTCCCAACAATTTCCCTCTTTTTGATGATGCCAAAACTTAAAGCATACATACAAAAAGTAAATGTCAAAGATACATACGAGATAGTGCAAGTAATAGAGAATGTATGCGTAGAATCAATCTGTTTATTGATCATAACATTCTTGTCCTTTAAATTTGTTTACAAAGTGTATCCGAGCAACCATCTATGTCTACGCAAAGAGAATAGAGAAATTACAAATTTCTTATTCAATGTCTGTAAGACTTACATACTTATGTATTTACAAAAGTAAATTACATGAAGGGGTGGACAACAACACTTCATCTCCTTCGCCTCCTTTTTTCCTCATCTTCCTCTTCTTCGACCTTTTTTTCTTCTTCTCTTTTTAAATTTGCTTTCTTTTTCTCATATGGTTTTTTTAATGACTTCATCTCTTCTTTTTCTTTCTTGTCTTTCTTCCACAAATTGAGTTTGTCTTTTATTCTCTTCCTCGATTCTCTTTACATACTCAAAGATTGTTCTTGGCCACTTACGGGTTGGCTACTTTGGCCGAGTATTGATTGGGCCTTCTTTTTCCCCCAGTGAGTGACAGAGCGATCGCTTGAAGAGTTTGTCTTTCTGTCGCCTTCTTCACATAGCTTGAGGCCTTTTTCCCAATACAAATCCTGTGCTTGGGCCATGGTCATGTTCACGAAGTATCCTCGGATGCGGCGTCTTGAATTCATCAGATCTCGACTCGATTCCAACGTCGAAATGGCATCGGTGTCTCTTCCTGCCGAATGCCTCCATATTGTTTCAAGACATCCATCACTCGGGCATCCATCTTTCCTTCCACCTCCTTCATCCCTCGCTTCTACTATTTTTCGCTTTTCGGCCATGGGTACTGCGGAGTGTTGGAGCGGCAGAAAGTCATCGGGAGTTTGTCGATGATATCGTGATGACAAATCCTTTTTGAGGGGTTTTACCAATCATCAATGTCATATCTTTCAAACCTTCCCCTCAAAGATTTTCCTTCTTCTCTCTTTTCTCGTTTCTTCATTGTTTTCTCCTTCACAAATTTGTGTCCTTCTTCTCGCCTTCAGATCCTTTTAATGCCTTTAGGTATTCCTCTTCCCCTTTTTGGCATCATCAAAGGAGAGAGGAACCCCGAAACATGCCAGCAATCATGAAGTTTAATCGGCCGATATTTGAGTTATGCTTCAATCATTGGAGTATCCGCACGAATTCGGAGCGGGTGGCATTGGATTCACCGCCATCGCCTTCATTTCAGCCATGAGGAGGTTGAATTTCTTTTCCATGTTCTCTCTACACGCAGAAGCTCTTTCTTATGAAATTCACGCAGACCTGATCTCGTGTTGTGAGATTCATGCATTCGATCGATGTTCTCTTGCATTCTTCTCTTTATATCAAAGCATTCTCACTGCGGACTAGCAATTTATTGAACAATGTTAAGTATCGAACTTGTTCTACGCGCGCATTGTCTCATTGTTGTTGCCACCACTCCCGGATCCTAACAATTATTCCTCGCAGACGGCAGTAAGATTAGCGTCTCGGTTATCCAGTCTCATGTCCGGTGAGGCCTGGTGCCTTTCCATCTTCTCTATCTCTCCGCAAATATGGCCTTGAAAACTTCCCGAACCTCACTTTGTCACTTATCTCGGTTGGCGGCCAGCGTCAAAGTCAAAGTCTGCATTGGGACGATGGTATCTATTGGAATAACGGGATCGGAGTTTATGGAAACGTTCTTGATCTCTAGCCGATTCTTCAAGAAGGTCGTAGCTCCAGAGAAAAGTGGAACGATTCTTCAAACGGATCATCACGCGCAACGGGAATCGCTCAATGGTAACTTGTGCCCGTGATGTGCCCGGTGGAGTCGATTCTCTGCTGCAGCTTGGGAGCTGCGTGATTGACTGTTTGTAGTCTGTTGGGGTATTGACCGGGCCGAGTCTCACTGTCTCAACAGCCTTCATCGGTCTCACCGGGTTTGTCCATATGAGTTAACGGTCTCGATCGTATCGTGGCGTCATCGGGCGATGATGAGATTTGCATGGGTGGCTCATCATCAAAAGTAAAAGTTTGGCGAGTAGCCTTAAGATCGGACTTACTCGCACTTGGGAGAACATCCTCACCGAGTCTTTTGGATCGACAATGGGGATGACTCGGCCGTCTTCACCTTCGGATCGAGAAAGGTTACATCAGATTGTCTTGGGAATCGTGAAGAGCACTTATCTCCTTCTCGGATGGATCAATGATAGTGGGAGGGATGTTATGGGCTTCCGTCTCTTTACCCCGGAAGTTTCAACCTCCTGTTGGCCTTCACTACCTCCCGCAATCTCAAGCGCGAGGCCTTGGACAATCCTTTCGGCTGACTCAATCGTCTTAGGGTCTTTAGAGGTGGCATCCACCGGAGTCTCAACTCCATGGATTGCACTTTCGATGGCCCAGTGTTAACTCCCTGGGCAGATCCATCTCGTGCCTCGACCGCATCGATGGCGTCATTGGCCTCGCAGCGTTGGCACTTCAACCGAGAAGTGTTAATCGCCTCGAGCCTCATCATGACAATTTTTCGTGTATCCATTTGTTTTTCCTTCTCCACTTCGCCTCCAAGATTCGTTGTGGAGTCACCGCAGCGATCTCCGACCTAGGCAGCGGTGGAGGAGTTTCCCCTCACCCAGCACACCACCGAGTGACTTGGATTGGGGTCACTCGTCTCCGACTCCCACTGTTCCCTTTGAGTATTCGTAGTTGGAGCGGGTGGTAGGACACCTTCATTAGGGGTTGGCTCGACTTGGGTCCCCAAGTTCCCGTTTCATCGCCAATTCCCTTAATGCCTTCATTAGAGTGAGCGGTGGAAGTGGTAGCAACAACGATTTGCAATCCGCCGCACCACTCCCATAAGCTTAATCTCCATTTGTGATTTGGAAGATTCCCCAGGGCCTTCCATCGTTTGTTGCTCATGTAGATCTGGATTCCCGCATGGCTTGTGTATCTCCGATTCAAGCAGAAGAAGCAGGTCCGGATCCTCATCGTTCTCGACAAAGATATCAAAGTGTGGATGAGTATGATCGAGTGGTTCGATTTAGAGGCGATCATCGCCTTCTCACGAGCTTCAGCTTCCTCCGCGATCCGCTTCTCCTTGTCTTTGAAGATCTACAGGATATCTTTGCGTTTTCTTCATCCAGTGCTTGGACCACTGTGGTCAAACCGAGGAAATTCAACAGCTTCTTCTTCTTCTTCAATAAACTCCGGTCTTTGGAACTGTTTCCTGGATCGACTCGGCTTCCATTTCTCCATTCTCGCAGCGATTTTGGATGTCGGATATGGTGGGGATAGGATCATCACGTCATCATCTTCTTCATCATTATCTCCTTCTTGTCCCTCGTTCTCGGGGATTGAAAGTAGCGAGACTTTGCTTTGCTCAACATCCTCGCCAGCGGCGTCTGCCGCAGCGCGGATACGATCCTATCGACAGTGAGTTGACTTTGTCGCCTACCTCTTGTGCCTCAAATTATTCGACTACGGTGTGTCTTGATTGCCTCTCCGCTGATCGGCTTGCAGACTTGGCTGTTTCACCAATAATTTTAGGAGACTCTACTTCTCCAGCTTGTCTCCGCTGATCTGTTCCAGTGAGTGGTAGACTCATTTGTTTTCTCAAGCTCGATCTCTTGAAGAGTCTTCTCCTTTGGTCCTTACCAGAGGAATTTCTGGTTTGGATGCGATTTTCTCCGAGTCTGGGCGGCGGGGGCCGTGCTATTGTCTTTTTCGAGGAGCGGCTTTCTAGGCTTGTCGGTCCTCCTTTTCTTGACAATAGGAGAAGGTATTTGAGGTTCCTTCTCGCCGCGGCTGCAGGGCGGTGTGACTCAGTGCGGGCAGTGCATCTTTTGTTTTCTTTTTTTTCTTTTCATAGGGGCAACAGTCTTCTTTGCACTGCGCAGGGCAACCTTCTTCCTGGGAGAGGAGGAATGCTTTTTCTTGAGCCGGTGATTCCCCTCACTCATATCACCCTCTTGGCGACGCTCTCTTCTCGTGTTCTAGGAAAGGTTCGATCGGAACATTTTCTTGTTTACATGGAATGCCTTTCCATGTCGAAGAGGGACTCTCTTCACTTCCATCATCCAACCAATCACCAGGCCATATCCCAAAGATCCTCCAAACGAACCATCCTTCTTGAAGGATTTATTACCAATATTCTCGCGAGTCTGCGTTTGTATACAAACTCGCACAGTTCACCTTCTTCTCCTCCATGATCGCACCATCACGATCAACTTGGTTTTGGATACCGGTGATTAAAGCTTCCAAACTTGATATCTATGCATTTGGCAACAATGTCTAACAGCCTTACGGTAATCCTCATTCAAGAACTTCTTTTGTTTGTGTAGACAACCTTTGCAAAGACTGATCGAGGTTTGGCTACTTCCTTCCAAGCGGCGGCCAGGTTAACATCGCCTTCATAAATCTCCGGCACTCCTTCCCCGGCAACAAGCGATGTTCCGCGGATCCTTGGCGAGTGATGGTGAATTTTTTCCGTGAACAGAGGACTTGATGCCTCATCGTGAACTTGGCGTTCACATAGAAGCGTGCGACCTCCTCCACGTATGTCATCCGAAACTCCATCGACAAAAAGGGTTTGATCCCGACTTCTCCAACTTCTCTGCTATTTTTTTCACAAGGGTTTCGTCGACCCCCTGTTTGGTCATGCCTTCGAAATCCACAAGTAGATCCCGTGTGGATTTGCTTTCCCAACTTGACAAAATTGTAAGTAGGTGTCATTTCTCGAAGATTTACCGAATGAAACTTTGAAAATAAGCCTTGAAGATTTGTAGGGTTTTGAGAGTAAAAACGCTTTCTTTGCTTTTGAGAGAGATGAACAGTTTTGATAAAGTGAGAGAAAATCGGACGAAATGGTATATGTATGGGTTATGAAAGGGCGTGCGGGTGGTTTTGAAATTTGATCAAGATCAACGGCTCGATTTTGCACGCCGATCAGCATTTAATTTTCGCATTTAATGCGGCAAAGCATTTATATCCAATCATAAGCTTGGTATGCGGCTTTTTTTGACTGTACACGTCATAATTATGTCGACGTCATTCTTAAAAACATTCCCGCTTAGTAAAAACTACTGCGTTTTTATCACTTTGCTCATAAATGACTCACCTTACTTCTTAGCCGATTTAACTCTTCTCTCTTTGCACATAGGCACTCGTTTGTCAACTAACTCGATGCTGGTGATTCTCCGATATGGTGATTCACTTAGCCGATTCAAGCGTTGACTCTTTTTCTTCTTTTCATGTTCCATCTCTTTTCCTTGAGTCTTCGAGTGTCAACTCACCGATTAACCCTAATTCATGTTTGAGTTCTTCAAATCTTGATTCACATAATGGTTTTGTGAATATATCCTAACCGCTTATCGGTTGAGATATATTCCAAGGTGATGTCCTTCCTTTCTACATGATCTCTTATGAAGTGATATCGACATCAATGTGCTTTGTTCTTGAGTGCAGACAGATTCTCGAGTGATTGCAATAGCACTTGTGTTATCACACATAATTGGAATTTCCTTCTCTTCAACTTCATAGTCTCTCATTTGTTGTCTCATCCATAAGACTTGGGCACAACAACATTTGCCCGCAACTATGTATTCTCGCTTCACCGTTGTGGAGGTAGCTATAGAATTTTGCTTCTTGCTAAACCAGGAAATTAGCCTATTTCAAGCATTTGACATGTACCCGAGGTACTTTTCTGTCCGATCTACATCCAAAGATAGTCGAGTCCGAATAACCAATTAGTTTGAATCCACATTCCTTTGGATACCATAAGCCAACTTCTTGGCTTTCTTTCAAATATCTCAAGATTCTCTTGGTTAGCGATCATGTGGCTTTCTTTTGGAGCAGATTGAAATCTTGCACATACACCTACAACAAAGGTGATGTGGCCTACTTCTTTGTGAGATAGAGCAATGATCCAATAAGTGTTCGTATCTTGTTTGATCCACAGGCTTGCCATCCGCATCCATATCCATTTTTGATCGATGCATTCATTGGTATTTTCAGGAAGACTTCTCTTCCATACCAAATTTCTTCATTAGATCTCTCGGTATATTTTGTCTCGACTTATGAAGGTTCCATCATTCACTTTGTTTTACTTGGAGTCCAAGGAAGAATGTCGACTCTTCCATCATGCTCATTTCAAATTTTCTTTGCATGAGATTTGAGAATTTATCACACGAGTTCTTTGTTTGTGGATCCAAAGATGATGTCATCCACATATATATTTGAACAAGCAAAGATACTATTCCCATCTTGAATTCTCAAGAGTGTTCTATCCACTTGCCTTTTGTAAATCCGTTCTCGATCGGGAATTGTGATAATGTATCATACCATGCTCTTGGTGCCTGTTTCAATCCATATAGAGCTTTCTTGAGTTTGTATACTTTATCTCCAAGAGTCTTCTCGCTCAAATCCTGGAGGTTGTTCAACATACACTTCTTCCTCCCACAAACCATTAAGGAATGCACTCTTCACATCCATTTGATATACAAAGTGAAGTTCTTGTGAGCAAAGATAGGCTAGAAACATTCTTATTGCTTCTAATCTTACAACAGGGGCAAAAGTTTCATCAAAATCTATTCCTTCTTCTTGGCAATACCCTTTGGCTACCAATCTTGCTTTGTTTCTTACTACGTAGAACCTTCTTCATTCATTTTGTTTGAAAACCCATTTTGTACCAATGACATTTTGATGGGTTGGTCTTTGGACCAATTCCCATACCTTGTTCCTTTCAAACCGATTGACTCTTCTTGCATGGCTTGAATCCAATGTGTGTCATCCAATGCTTGTGACACATATTTTGGTTCTATTTGAGATATAAAACAAGTGAACATTGCTTCTTGTTGAGTTTCGATCTGGTTTTCACACCTTCATTACATCTCCAATGATTAGTTCTCGTGGATGGTCTCTCGGCCATCTCACATCAGGTTGGAGTAAGTTAGCTGGATTCGGATCGTCTTGCTTGTTTGTGTTATCTTGAGCGACTCTCTCATTATCACTCACCGCAGATTGTCCATTTGTCTTTGAGATTCCGCTATCTCTTCTTCATCTCGGTTAATTGCTTGACTTGACTTCAACATAGGGACTCTTCGCATGGTTTGATTCGATTCAAATTTTATCGGTGACTCTTCAATGTCTTCTCCATTTACATTGGGTTCATCAAACACCACATGAATGGACTCTTCGTAACCATTGTCTTCTTGTTGAGCACTCTGTAGGCTTTGCTTTTGGTGAGTATCCTAAGAAGATACCTTCATCGACTTTAGCATCAAAAGCCTTTAAATTATCTTTGTCATTGTTATGAATGAAGCATTTGCATCCAAATATTTTAAAGTATGCAACATTTGGCTTTCTCCGTCCAAATCTCATAGGAGTCTTTGTCATTTGTCTATTTATCATACATCTGTTTTGGGTGTAGCAAGTTGTGTTGATTGCTTGACCCAAAATCTTTTTGGTAATCCCGCTTCAAACTAACATGGTTCTTCCGCTTCTTTGAGGGTTCTTCCTTCTTTCGCAACTCCATTCTTTGTGGAGTCCTTGTCAGCGATAGTTCATGACCAATACCATTCTCAATACAAGATCGAGTTATTATTCCATTGACAAACTCGGTTCCTCTATCCGATCTTATTTTGATAATGGTTTGACTCTTCTCATTTTGAATCCTCTTCATCAATTTGTGGTAGTTTTTGTAGAGTTTCTTTCTTCTTGCACATGAATATTGTCCATGTATATCTTGAGTAGTCATCTACTACCACCAAGGTGTATTTCTTTCCGCTTATGCTATTTTGGTTCAATTGGACCAAATAGATCCATGTGTAACAGTGCAATATTCTTGTTGAAGATGGACATGTCTTTTCTTTGAATGATGATTTAATCTACTTTCCCATCCGGCATGCATCACATACACTCTCCTTCTTGTATATCCGAGTCGGGAAGTCCTTCTACAAGATTACTTCTTGCAAGTTTGTTAATAGTTTTGAAATTCGGGTGACTCAAACTTCTTGTGCCACATCCAACTTGATTTATTTTGTGCTTTTTGCTAGTAGACAAGTGCTTGGTGTTGCGGTTGACCAATCCACCACATACATATTCTTTTGTCTACATCCTTGTAGCACTACTTCATTTGATTGATGTTCTTGATTTGGCATACACCCATGTTGAATCCAACATTATAGCCCTTGTCACGAGTTGGATCGATACTTAGCAAATTGAAGTTGAGTCCTTCAACATATGCAACATCCGTGATTTCTAATTCATTTTTCTTGATGGATCTAATGCCTCTTATTTCTCTTGGAGCTTCATTCCCTCCAAATATGACTTTTGCACCTCTAACTTCCTTAAATTTTTGATTTTTCTTGTTTCTGTCATGTATCCGGGAATGACCACTATCCATGTACCAGGTTCCTTGGCACTCAGTACATTCCTTGAACCCGTAATCAAGGAAATTATGTTTTAGGTACCCATACTTGTCCGGGTCTGAGGGGTTAGTATTGTAAGATGATCCAACCAACCTATAGCCAAATGATTTGACTCAAGAGGTTGCCATCTATCGATGCCATAATCATAATTAATTTTGGCAAATTGCTTGGGGCTCACAGGTTCATACAACTGTCTCTTTTGTATGTATGCTGTGCATGTGTTTTAGCAATTGCTTTATTTGGGTAGTTGTGATATCTCCGAGGATAGTGCCTGGGTGCATATGTGTCGATGATAGCTCTTTTGCCTTTGGAATGGCCTTTCTTTGAGTTACGGGCCTTTGCCATTTAAGCTTATATTCAATAGGTCTTTCTTTGGTAGTTCACATTATTCCAATCGGCTTGGCTTGGGTAGTTTCTACCATTCCCATCATATGTGTTTTTTTTCGTAGAATTTCTGGGGTTTTTGGTAGCTCTGTTTCTTCTTTACTGAGTATTTTCTGTTTGGAATTTGAGGAACTTTGGATTTCTTCTCATTTATCCTCTCAACATACTCAATTGTTTTCCTTTTCCTTTATAACCAAGGCCAGTTTGGTTGTGATTGTGCTTTGGAATGAATGTGTGTGCACCATTTGGAGTTTTGGATTTTTGAGATGCTTCATTTCTTGAAGATCCTTTTTCCAAATCACTTTGGGAGCTTGACTTAGCATAGAGGAATTAAATCCTAAGCCTGTCTTATCCCACATTCTCTTTGGCTCATAATAAGATCATCCAAAGATTTTGATGCCTTAGTGAATGAGGCAATCACATTTTTGAGGTCATTTTCCTCTTTCCTGTAGCACTATCTCTGCTATTAACTTAGCATTTTCAGCCTTTAGACTTTTATTCTCATCACCTATGTGACTTAGGGTACTCGACTCTTTAGTCAAGTTTGTGAGTTTTGACTTTTGAGTAGTCAATTTTGTTTTCCTCATTTAGTAGTGTGTGTGAGGATTTAATGTGTTCAAAGTCTTTCATCATTTTACCTAATGAATCATAAATATCAGTGGGTGATGAAGTACGCGTGTCACAATCATGTCACTAGAACCGAGTGTGATGAGTTAGAGTGTACCTCATCTTCTTGGTCAGGTTGGTCTTGTTCTTTGGCCATTAGACAGATCAAGGCTTCTTCTTCAGAGTCACTTGAGTAGTCAACTTCACTACTCTCCGAGTCTGTTGTGTCTTTTGACTTGGTTGTGTCGTGATCTGCAACCAACATTGCCTTTTTTCTTCTCTTGTCTTCTTTCTCTCAAGACTTTTCTTTCCTCTTCATTCCTGTATTTGTTGACTACAGGATATGGGCAATCAATGGCATAGTGACCGGGTTAGCTTCCAAAGATAGATTTTCAACTTTTTGATCGATTCTTTCCATCCTGGATTGTCGGCTCTTTGATACTCAACCTTTTGATGCTCGCTCTTACGGGTGGCCTATCTTCCTTTGACTTGGAGGGAGCCGAGTGTCTTACGGAAGATTCACCTTTGCCTCTTTTGTAGTTCTTGTTGAAGAATTTGTTGAACCTTTTAACCATCGGGGCAATCTCTTCTTGGCCAATGACTTCTTTGACTTTAGCTCTCTTCCCATCTTGACTATTAGAGTTTTGTTTTGGGCACTGTTGTCTCTTTTTGATCTTTTCTTCTCAACTCAAATTCATAGGCTTTGAGATCGAGAATAACTCATGGTTGGATGTTTTTGATAGATCCATGGAATGTCTCAAGGCCATGACTTTCATTTCCCACTCGGTGGGAGGCTTTTAGAATCTTCATACACATTTCTTTCTCGTGTATATTCTTTCCAAGTCTTGACAGTTCATTGGTAATTTGGTGAATCTAGCATCCGGTGATCAAGGTTTCTCCCCAAGCATCTTAAAGTTTTCAAATTTTTGTACAAAGAATGGATCGATAGCTTATTTTCCTTGATTTGCTCGGAGCCTTCACAAATCAAAGTTAGCTTATCCCAGATTTCTTTTGCAGTCTTGCATGATTTGACTTTGTTGAACATGGCTTTGTCCAGAGTTTTGTAAAGAATGTCCTTGGCCACGTTGTCCAAGTTGTATCTTTTTCTGTCATCATTTGTCCATTCAGCTCTTGGTTTTTCAACCATAGCTGGTCTGGGAGCAACATCCTCTTCTCCTTCAGCTGCAGCAGCCCTCCTTGCAGCTGTGTTCACTTTTAAAATTTGCAGTGGCCCATCTTCTATTACTATCCACATTTCATCGTGTAATGCTGATAGATGAGCCTGCATACGAATTTTCCAATCATCAAATTCCTCAATTGTGAACATAGGGATGCGTGTCAAATTTGCTTCCATGATAATAACTTTGTTGAATAAAAGAGTTTTGAAAGATCAAGTGCTAAAGCAAGCTTTGAAAGATTGGAGATCTAGTCAAGAACCGGTGCGGAAGGCTCAATGAACCAACGCATTTGTGACACCACTTGTAGGTCCCAAGAGGTGTGAGAGTAAGGTTTAGAAGGGGGTTGAATAAACCTTACCAACTTTTCGATTTAGTCCTTTTAAAATAGTTGAGTTAATACTTCACAACTAAGTCCTTGATGGACAACTAAGTTAGTTAACCAAACAGAGTTAGCCACTCAATGACTGATTGAGTGTTGATAGAATAACTCAGCTACTTAGTCTAAGGCTTAACTCAACTGTGATATGTTTTTATTGGAAGATTTAACACCCTTGAATTTGATTTAAGTTTGTTTTGACACTTGATTTTAGCACTTTGTTAAATATCAATTGGATAGCAAATTTATCACAGATATAAAATAATATGCAGAATTGAAGTCTTTGAAATGTAAATGACACAATAAATTTTATAGAGGTTCGAAGATGGGGTAATTCTTCTAATCCTCTCTTCTCCAACTCCTGGAGGAATCCACTAAGTAATGATCGAGTACAAAGTGGTTATCACCCGGATGCAAGTCTTGATCACACAACCGACTTGATCCTTTGGGACTCAACGGAGATGCCTTGGTCACACACGGTGGCTTCTCGTCCGACTCGGCCTTCTTCACAGGGCAATTTGCTTTGCTACTACAAACTCACTTGCTCAAGTTTCTTGGAATTGATCACGAAGCCCTCCAATAGCTTGAGACTGGTTCGACTTGAACCTTTCTACAATCCTCTGTGGAATGTAGACCCCTTTGATTCTTGGATGTTTCCTCTTGGCGATTGAAGTGGTCTTTCCTTCATTTGGTAAGTGTTGGATTGATTTCCTTCGTAGTGTAGGCTTGAGGATTAAACTTGAATGACTTGAGAATATTTGAAGAGGTTACAACTTGAATAATAGCTTGAAAGTTTCGAGGTAACAATGTTAACCTCTGTGTTTTTCTCAAATTGATTCCTCGGCCTTTTATAGTGTTCTTTTGAAAATTTTGCCCGTTGAAGAGATAGGCTAATTTTGAGAAAACACTTGTGGTCGTTGGCTTGTCTTGTTGCGAGTCTTTGAAATTGACATTTCCTCGTATTGGATGAGTCTTGACTTTTCGGGGTTCTCGACACGGGTGCGATGCTTCCCATTGGTTTATTCCTTTTGCACGCTTCGGGATCGAGCACTTTAAGAAAGACAAGATGGGAGTATTACTTGTTTAAGTACTTTTCTTGACTTACGGCAACGGATCTCTTTGATTGTCTCGACTCGACCGCATTTCCTTGATTTCCCGGATGACTTCGAGTCGACTTCCAATCATTGGATGACTGTTGTCACTTCAACTTGAGACTTGGCTATCTTGAGTTAACTTGATCGATACTTCACTCACCGTGCATCTCATTGCTCCTTGATCGAGTTCGGTCTTCTTCTTCCTTGCCGCACTCATTTGCCTCACGGCGGAGTTTTCCTTCTAGTCTGGGGTTGACTTCTTGCATGTTCGGACATAGACGATTTAACTCGGCTTGACCAGCCCTATTTATTACAATGCAAATTACAAGGAAAATGGGGTGCCAACTTTCTATTCTAAGTTTTACATGACATTCATCAAAATCTAAAAATTAATTTCCCAACAAATCGGGTTGCGGACTTGCTGAGCAAGAAGATGGAGTGCGGCACATGGTAGGGCGTCCCGCCACGAGCTCCTTGACTACCTCATCGATGACTATGTTGGCCAATCCAACTATAAGTTTGTTACTTAGTGCGCCGCCTCAGTTTTCTTTTTCCCATTTTAGGCGCTATTTTTCCGGGGGTACTCTTTTTCCTTCCAAGGATTTTTCCACAAGGGTGGGTTTTAACTTGTAAGGTTTTTACGAGGCCCCAACCATTAAGCCAATTGGTCGGCTTGTGACCATTTCGTTTTGTTCTTGACATTATTTACCGAGGCTTTGTTTTGGCTACACTGATCATTTTGTGATCGGAATACTCTTTTCATTTTATATATATATATATATATATCGCACTTATTCAAAAAAAAAGGTATTATTTTCTAATTATGAAAATACAATAACACGTACAAATTTGACAAAATTGGATTTGTTTTACTAATAGGATTGAAATTACCACAATTAAAACGTATAAGAATAAAATTGTCAAATTCTAGAAATTATAAGATTAAAATTGTCATTTTTGCTAAGGGCAAAATTGTTCTGAGAACTAAAATTGCAACTTTAAAAGTTATAGGACTAATGCAACACCCCTATATATATAGCACTAAATTTGCAAATTTCCCTTTAATTTACGGTCAATAGATTAAGTTTGAGATGGAAAAAAATATTAAACTCGACTTGCGAATTTCATACATTTTGGGTGGTTCTAATTAACTATTTTGTTTTTCCTGGTAATCTTTTTTTTTTTTTCCTTTTTGCATTTTGTTAAGATCAAACTCGACTTGAATTAATTTCCAAAAAAGTCAAAGTTGATTTGCCATAACTAAGATTATATTTTAGTCTTAGGTAATTACTTAAGGAAAGATTTAAATATCACAAATAAAATAGAGAAAATCAATCACCGGGATCGGATGGGACATAATATACTGGCCGATCCTATCAATTTTGCTTCGAACCGAACTTTAGTTATCATAGTTTGAATATATAGTTATCATAGTTTATCATTTCCAACAAGAAATAAAAAATGCATGCATGGATTGTTATGAAAAATTGGGATTAGAGTTTCAAATTGTCATTCTATCATCAACCAACAAAAATAATTGTCATTTTAATTAGTGAAAATATAATAATTATCAAACATCAACTAAAATTTACACATTATTTGTAACGACCCAATTTTATGAAATTAAAGTATTCTAAACTATTATTAAGAAAACACGAATTTATAAATTAAAGTGATGCCAATAATTATCAAAAAATTGATTTAGAATTTTTAATTATTAAGAAAAAAATACAATGATAATAATAATAATAATAATAATAATAATTATTATTATTATTATTATTATTATAATTCTTCCAAATTAAATATCCAAAAATTATTCCAAGCACAAACCTAGGAAAAAAAATAATTAAAAACATAATTCCAAAATTTAGTCCGATCATAATTATTTAAAATATAAATATATCATGATTTATTCCACCATCCACAACATCATATCTTGATGGATTCCTCAACTTTGAAAGTCATGATAATAATAGGGGTGAGCTTCATCTCGCTCAAGTAGGGACATATCTGTCAATATTTAATATAACATGAAAAGTATTCACATAATTACAATAAAGTAAATTCATTAATTTCCTCTTTTTCCTCTCGATCGCCAATTCTCGCATATAACATTGCGGGTTCACCCCGAATATACGTTTGATCCCGGACCCTTTTCATGGCCCCTAGCTTATATGAATTTATTTCCTCTTGTGAGATATTGCAATCAATGAAGTATAATCATGGAACATTAAATAAAGACAAATAATATAGAAATCTCTACCTTAATAATCGCAGATATTCGATGTAGAAAAATGAACAATAAAAGTCCTAGTCCTCGACCCCTTCGTTTTCTTATAATTATATGAAATTATATATTAATATGTGATTTTAATAAATCGTACTAATTAATGAAATAATTTGTAAAAATAAATATTGAAAGAAGCTTGTGAATTGGGAATTATATATATATATATACATATACATAGAAAACTTGAATAATAAGTAGATAAAATATCATACCTTATAATTATATGAAATTTGGTGTAGAATTTGAGTATGAAATTATACATATTTATAGTAATTAATATTAACCCTAATTACTCTAAAATAACCCCTACACTCACCCCCTAAACTAACACCTAACATAAAACCTCTATACTAATCTCTAATTTAAATATTAATTAAATATATGGGTTATCACATTTATGATCATGTGGTAGTTAGGATTATGAAATTGGAAAAATACTTCAAATTGTTGAGCACTCCTTTACTTTTTATACCCTCTTATTTACTTTTGAAATTTCTTCTTTTTTAACATTTTCCCTTCTTTTTCTTCTTCTTTCCCCTATTTTTTTTTTCTTTTTCCCCTCCTCCTTCTCTACGTTTTCCCTATGTTTTCTTTACATTTTTGAATCATTTGCCTTTCGAAATTCCAAGTCTTTGCTTTCTTTTTTGAATCATTTGACTTTTAAATTTTATTTTGAGAAAGAATAATGTTGGGCCCTTAATAAAGAAAATTAAAATTAATAATTTGTTAAAATCTAGCAAGACTCAAGGCCCAAGGGAAAATGAGCCCTTCATTCTTGGTGAGTAGCTTTTAATTTTTGTTATATCTAAATCACAAATAGGAAAAGGAAAAAAATTGAAATCAAGGGATTTGAAGCCAAGACCTTCCAGATATGGGTGACCACGATTCCGGGAACCGCCGATTTAGTTCCAAAATCGCGGTGGTTCCTCCAAAATAAGGAACCGGAACGAGAACCATTGCCTTACGGTTCAGTTTTAAAACTAAAATCGACGATTTCGGTTCGATTTGGAACCCGGTTCCTCCATGGTCCCCGTTCTGGTTTTAAGGAACCATTTGTTTCTCTTTTGATAATTTTTGATTTTTTAAAATAGTTTATCAATTTCAGTTAAAAAAAAAGAAAGAAAGAAAAGACTTGGACTCAATATTCAATTAAGTTTTGTACTTAATATTAATAATAATATTAAACTCTCTCTATATATACTATTAGAATATAGAGGAATCAAAGTTCACGTAGCTCGGTTACAATATTTGGTTTAAAATATCTCTCGTGTAGTTACAAATATAAAACATCATAATAAACATTTAACATATCTTCTAGCATATTTTAACGCAAAAAAATAAAAATCGTTGGTTTTAACCTTGAAGTCGTGTGCCGTTTCCACCACGGTTCTCATCGACGGTTCTAACCCGGTTCCATGATTTTTGAAACCAAGGAACCGGAATCGAACCGCCTACATGGTTCTAGTTCTCGATTTTGGAACGATTGACCGGTCACATTTGGGAACCTCGATCACGGTTCGGTTCTAATTTGGAACCCGATTCGGTTCCATTTGGCCACCCCTACTTCCGGATGAAAGTACCATGAAGACTAGCACTAACCACTCTGCCAAACCTTCATTTGTTCACAAGTTTACTTGTTTTATATATGTACTATATATACAAGGTATTAAAAAGTTTGGGCCCCTAAATTTTGTATTTTTTTCGGGCCCGAGTCGATTTGACTTGCTCGACTTATGCTAGGAGCTTGCCTGATAATATATTGACATAATTAAATTATTTTTCTGATCCATCACATTGAATATTCGAGAATTTTTTTTTTTAAAATTTTAAAATGCTTTTGCTTTTTTTTATACTGTTTTAGTTTTTGCAACTTAATTTGTGCAATCTATATAGCATGGGCCAATCACACTAGTTAACACTTCAATGTCAGTTCCTTGAATTCTGATAGCCTCCTTACACCTTTATCTCATCACTTCATACAATTAAAGAAAAAAAAATGACCTACAAGTTTATATATACATATACACTATTAAAAAGAAAAGTTACAATTTATGGACAGGGGCCATACATTGCTAGCTGTTAGCTGTATGAACTTATTGTATGCAGTTACATGCAATTATATATGCAGCTTTTCGGGTTCAGCCTTCAAAATATGTCTCCGTTTCTAATCCACCTACTTAATTTTAATTTCTTCCATTAATTTTTCTACCAAATTGCCACAACAGTATATTTATTTTGTCTGTGATTTAGTTAAACATAGCCTAATAAATTGCCCCAATTCTAAAAGGGAACTGTTTAAGTTTTGGTAGTTATTCTTTTTTTAACTTTTCCATGAAGCTTGAATTATTAAGTTTTTTTTTTCAAAAATTAAATAAACACAAGATCGAATCAAAACCTGAATATCATTCTTATTCTATCCCTTAGTTATAAGTAATTGATATATACTAATAAACATGGAACAAATTTGACTAATTAGTAAAAAAATCAGTTAATTCAATTTTAAAAATGTAACAGAATTAAGTTTCCGATAAAAAATATATATTAAAATCGACTTCAGAAATCGTGGGCCCGAGAATGAGTGCTATTTGCACCCTTTTATTCTTAGCTTTTGGACTGTAAAGATGAGGGCCAAGCAGGTCTTCTCTGATTACGTTCAGACGTGACAGGGAAGCCTGTAGGTCCTCTAAATACACCCCCTTCTAGATATACCCCTGCACACCCATTTTAAAATCCACTCATACTAAATATACCCCCTTACATTTCATATTTTACCCTTCTCCCTAATAAACTCAATTTTGCACCCTAGAATCATTTTTCTTGCACTATACACATCGAAAAACACACTTCATTCTCATGTACGTGTTTTTGGAGATTTCACACGATTTTGATAGTTGGAATTTTTACTTGAGAGGGTTCAAAATGTTAGGGGAAATTTTTGGATTCGGTGGTTCTAAAAGATACAATTTTTTCCTGTAAGTTTTGCACGATCAAGTTTCGGAAATAATAGCACGATCAGGTCATGATAAAATGGCATGATCCTGCCATATTTTTTGTAAAATAAAATGGCATGATCGTAACATATTAAATTGGCATGATCATGCCAATTCGAATCGAAAATTGTTCCCTCTAGTGATGTTACACGCTCCAGGGGGAAATTGATCCCTCTAGAGATGCTACGCACTCTAGGAGGAAGAATCATCCCTATAGTAATACTACGCGCTCCAGGAGAAAAAGTTATCCCTCTAGTGATGCTACGCGGTCCGGGGAAAAGTTATCCCTCTAGAAATGCCACGCGCTCCGGCCTCCGGGAGGAAGGGTCACCCTAAGGGATTGTTAATAAACTTTCCCTCATCCGCTCAGAGGGGAGGGGCTCCCTCACAAGGGGATCCTCGTAATATTTTCCTCCTCCATCTCTCGACCCCAGCAGAGGAGGGGAATGGAGGGTATCCTCATAAGGGATACTCACAAGCATACGCCACATAAATGTGCAACTAAAAGAAAGCAAAAATGCTAACACATGTGCGAAAGGAATTAATTCGCGATCAAAGGAATAATGGAAGCAAGGGCTCAGTGAGAGCCCCGAGCTATGGAAGGGCGTCCCCTACAGGCCACGAAAGGGGCGGCCCATGTGATCCGCAAGAGTGCCCATGCCTTCGCACGAACATCTTCGGCCGCTCAGAAAAAGTAAGGCTTCTTCCTTAAGGGAAGGACCCGTCTCTGCAAGAAATACAAACAAGTCCCGTGTACATGAATTATACGAGAATACCACGAGTAATGCACAAAACACTAACACTCATGATGAAAAGAAAGAGGCATGCAAATCATGCAAAGAAGCATCACGAAGGCCCGCAGAGGCAACAAACATATACGAGGAAGTTAATCTCACTTGGAACAAGTAAACTACTTATAACTCGGAAAAGACAAGACGAATCAAGGAGCAAACCCATCAACTTCGGAAGGCGCCCCTTCCCGACTCCGGAAGGGCGCCCCTTAGCTCTAGAAAGGTGCCCCCCTTTAGCTCCCGGAAGGGCGCCTCTAGCTCAGAAAGGACGCCCCCTTGACCCGGCTACGGAAGGCACTCCCTTTAGCTCCGGAAGGGCGCCCAACTATGCTCGAGAAGGGGACACCCTCCCGACTTTGTAAGGGTCGCCCCCTTTAGCTCCGTCGGGAAGTGGGCTCCTCATTTTCATTCATTCACGTGCTTCATAACCAAGAAAGGAATAACTCAGTATTCCGGACGGGAGCCAACTTGCGAAAACGGAGGAAACTCCGCCCACCCTAAGCCTACGAAGACATCGGGAGTAACTTTGCTTGACTCCTCTAGAACCACAACTTTGCATCGGGAAGGGGGCTATGTTAGTACTTAGGCCAAAGGGCCTCATTTGAACTTTCCTATCAAAATTATTTCTTCAAACGATCCCCACGACCTAAGTGCGCGGGTTGATCTCCGTTTCGTGATGGCAAACATACAAGAATACACTCATATCGTCAACACTCTACTAAGCATATATCTCAAGAACATAATATCAAACATCCAAGCATAAGCCTTGAACGGATATCTTTGAAAGAGAAGTGATCTAGCTAAGCGAAGCGATAGAACCGCTCCATTTTGGGGTGCTCCATCATCATCTTTCGTGTCATATCACGCCGTAAACTAGCATTCCCTGAATCTTTGCGCAAGGCATCTAACTCACCCTTATCACCTCCTTAGACTCCGAATCCAATTAATCTACCAACTCTTTGTGAAACTTCCCACTTTGCTCAAAGAAGAAATAGTTGGAAGAAGAACTAAATCCCTTGTGGTCGCTCAACTCTCAAGTCCCATGAACACCACTCACTCACAAGAAGTATGTTGCCTTTCAAAATGGCTAAGTCTCATGGGGACCCGTACAAGAAACTAAATTCATGGGCTCATGCGAGCTCCCATGCTCGAAAACTTCTTTCCTTTAAGGGACCACTTTTCTTAAGGAAATACCATCCTCTTGGAGATCAAATCCTTCACAAATCATATAATCGCAAGACACTCAACTCCACCCTCTTCCGCGGACGGAAAGCTAGATTAAAACAAGATAAGGAATAAAATAAGCCGGACGTGGTATCACTCATGAATCGCTCCATGCTTTTCGCAAAGACCGGGGGGAGCTTATGTTGTGGGCAAACATATCATTTCATTATTATCATTATATTTTAATTTATAATATTTATTTAGTCCCATTAATTGTTTATTTAATGGGCTACGATTTGAATAACCGGCCCACGAGGTCCGGATCCGGCCACGTGCGGTTTTCTCTTATGCGGCCCACGAGGCCCTCTACCAAAGTATATAAAGGTACCTTCATCTCATTTGTAATTCATATTATCATAATTCACAGAATACACATTCAAGTATTCTCTTTCTTTGCTTAGTATTCTCTCTCGTTCACCATGGGCCGCATCGGGAGCCTCCAGGACAATCCCAAGGACCTCATAACGTTTCTTTGGTGTTGCGAGAAAAATTCCCGAGACTCAAAACTTCAAGCTTTGGGAGAAGAGACTTGGACTAATTCAAAAACTTGACTTGGAGTAGACATGTAAAATGGGTTGGGTGGGCCGCCCGACCTAGGCCCACATATGCCCATCTCTCGACAGGTAGGTTCGGCCCCAGGCCCGCCTCCCACACAGGTGTGGGCTAAGTGAATAATTTTTGGAACCTTAGGCCCATTTGCCCTGACTCTTGATGAAGAGCCCGCCTCAGTGGGTCGGTTCCAGGCCCTGGCCGGGCTTCATGAGTGGGCCAATGGGCCATCTTATTTTTATGTGTGTATGTGTTTGTTTGTTAAGTATAAACGAATATAGAACAAACATCAAGAATGTTGGCATGGTGGTTAGCTTCTACATTTCGTACCAAGAGGTCAAGAGTTCTAATCCCACATATCACATTATTTTCAATGTTTTGTAAACTAAAATTTGTTGGGCGTCAATGGAATTCTAAAAAGTAAAAAACAAAGAAGAAAAATCAGGAGAAATTACCAAAAATATTTCAACTTTTGAAAAAATACACCAAATACGCTATTATCACTTTTTTTAACGCTCCGCATATTTTTTGATTATTTTTACGTTTTTTCTTGTTCTGTATTGTTATATATATTATTTCGATGTTGTTTTAATTTTTTTCTTTGTTGTTTTTTTGTTATTTTGATGTTTCAAAACAACTTTTACCTATTTTTATCTTTTCTTTTTGTTCATGTATTGTTTTATACATTGTTTATATTGTTTCGTGTTGTTCTATAATATTTTTAATGTTGTTCGCATAAATTTGTTTTGTTATTTCCATGTAGTTTTCAATGTGTAGATAATTTTTTTTATCTACTTTTAAGCTCTTTTTATTCATGTGGTGTTTTTAATATTTTTTACATTGTTTTCATACTATTTTTAATGTTGTTCTTATGTTTCTTTGTTGTTTCCACGTAGTTTTCGATGTTTAAATATAAGTTTTACCTATTATTAAGCTCTTTTTGCTCATATGGTGTTTTTTATATTGTTTTTGGTTTGTTTCTATAATGTTTTTTGGTTGTTTCCATGTTTTTTATGTTTTTATGCATTTGATCAAAAATTGAATTGTATTTTTTTACTCATGTTGTTTCTATATTATTTTCAATTTATTTGGTTTTAATATGTGTTGATATGTGTATATTTCTTGTTTTTTTTATAAGAGTTTGAGTATAAAATAGATTATTTAATGGGGTCAAAATTTATTTTTTTTGAAATTTGATTAGAAGAAACATGTTTGAAATAACAAAAAAACAACAATATAAAAAATTCCAAAAATTTCAGTGAGGAGCATATTTTGGTCCAAAAAAGGGACGAGCGTAATTTTATCCAAAAATCAGGAAGCGTAAAAGCACATCTTTTGTCCGGAAAAATGGGGTAATTGTGTCCTTATCCCAAATCAACCCACCCTGCTCGGGCTTGAGTGGTCATGGACTCGAGGCGGACCTGGGCTGGCTGGGTCGATTCGATTTTGGGCCCAATAGGGGCCCAAATCATATCTATAGACCGGCCCAGGACACTAATACTATTCATGGGCGGTTACTGGGCGGCACTTCGGTCCGGACTTGAATTGGGTCGGGCGGCCCATCCAACTTGTCATGTCTAACTTAAAGTGATCCGCCAAAAAGCAAGTATCATAAGGTCTTAGTTCATTGCCGATCAAAGACGGATACATGCATCTATTATGGGGGCATGTGCCCCAATAATTTTTTATTTTTCTTTTGTTTATTGTGTTTACTATGTATATTAAAAAATTGTATGTTAATTAGATTATAAGAAAAGTATTCTCCATTAATTGTTTTTGATGTATTTTTTATATTTAATACTTATTTTTAAAAGTCATACATTAATTAGGTATTTAGGTGGGAAAAAAATAATGTATGCTCTCACTAATTATTTTTGATGTAGTTTATAACTAAAATTTGAAAAATGAACCAAAGCTACTCGATACACAATTCGATATCGATTGTTAAAAGCTCGCTTGAGTTCGGTTTGTTAACATAACGAACCAAGTTTGAACGTATTTTTCGTTCAATAAGATGTAAAGCTCGGATCAAACTAGATTCGATTAGTAAAACAAGAATAAAATATATAAAAATATCAAGACACTCGAGCTCGATTCACGAACCATGCACCAATCATATAAGCTCAAACACAATTATTTGTGAATCTAGATTAAAATTCAAACAAGCTCTAACAATATTGTATTGGCTCGACTTATTTATGTCACTATTTATTTATTTTGTGCCCCGTTATAGAAAGTTTGAATCCGTCCCTGTTGCCTATTGATTTGTTTGTTGCTAATTGCTTTGTTTAATACAAAAAATAGACAAAGAATTGGTGAAATAAGCCTCACCCTTCTCCTTTTCTGGAACTCTCTATTATAGTTTCTCTATTTTTCTGGTTTTACTCTGATAGGGCGGAAGATGCACATGGTGGATAGGCCTTGTGGGATATTTATCAATAGAAGACTGCGATTCTGATTGAAACTATAATTCTCTTTAGCCTGGTCGATGCATTAACTTATTTAGCAATATGGTTAGAACTGTTGTCTGTGCCATATATATATTTCGAGCCCAAGTTTTCAAGTTAGCTTGTGAAGGAAGCTTCATGGTTTTGGTTACAAACAATTTCTTAATTTGCGTGATTTTAGCGCAACTCTCAAGCACATCTTTGTTTATTCCAAGTGTCCCCATCTGATGAATCATGGGTAAGTCGTGATATGATAACATGAAGATTGATGTTAGAATGGCATCCTGGATTCCTTCTTTCTCAGTGGTTGCTCTATGTTGTTTCTTTGTAATTCTCAGTCACTGAGTTCGTGGTGGTTGCATTTTGTAACCACCAATACTGTATTATCCTAATTCCTATCTGACCAAAATACGAGCTTGAAATGGAGACATGTACGGGTGATTGTGATTGGTTGTCTTTTGTTCCGTCCATTTTCATTTTTCGAGAGAATAGTGGTGAAATTCTTTTTAAAAGTGAAAGTTGGATGTGTAGAGAAAAAATAATAATTGTGTTGATGTGACGGATAATCTTTTAGAAATGTTGATTGTTTGTGAAAAATTTTGTGGAAAAAATAGTGTAAAATATAATGCAAAAATATTGAATAAAAATAAAAACGTGATCCAAAAATAGGCAATAGATCTCATTTTATACCTTTTGTGATCAAGATTAAGAGAAAAATAATAAAAATAGTGATAAATTAAAGAAATTGTCGTAATTCTTTATATGAATAGGGGAGGTGAGAGAAATAAATAGTATAATTGTATATTGGGAAGTGTGAAAGAGAAAGAGAAAAATGAGTAAATTTTGTAGAGAAATGAGATTTTCTTTGAAATTTTTCATTTCTTCCACAAACAATCACACTTCCAAAAACAATTTGTCAAAAATGAAAATTTGGAAAAAATCTCACAACCAATCACAACCGTACCCTCTCATTGTCCCCTTATGAAAAATGTGGAATTAAATAGATAAGTATTTGGTTATTTAATTTTTTTTTTTTACACTTAAATTTTTATGGATGTGTCTAGTGGCCCCATTCTCATATTGCGTTGTAGATTGTTGTATTCTCTTATCTTCTTGATGATTCGCAATACTATTGCTATTGCTTTGCCCCGTTTACAAAGTGTTACGGTTCTAGTAATCGTCCCTAAGATACAACGACTTTTTACAGGTTTGACTTAGAAAGTACTTGCAAAAGTCGAACAACAAATAACAACACAAGTGTTTAGGCTTTCAAGCTTTTAGAAAGATATATTTCAATATCTTTGGTAATGCAGAATGACTCAATTTTTTTTATCGATTATTTTTCGTGTCCTTTTTCATCCGCAAGGGTTCTTATTTATAGGCCTCAAGGTGCCTCATGGAAATGATATGTCTTTTGGTTCGAAACAACATGTCTACTGAAAAAAATGCACCGATTGCTCGAACAGTGTCGAGTTTGAAAATACGCGATCGCACTTGTGCGCGCGGCGACAATAAATAGTTCTCTGTCTCAGTGCGCGCCGCACACTTCTTAGTGCCTAGCACGCGCGCGATCACAATCGCACTGCACAGCGCCGACACCTAGCTTGATTGGGAAAAAATAATTTTAAAGGTTTATTTTAAAAATAAATTTTGTCCAAAACTATAAGGGACTTGAAGCCCAAGTCAGGCCCAGGCCCAAAACTCACATAATTTTAAAGGTTTATTTTAAAAATAAAGTGCAAGACAGTGGGCTTGTGTGTCTTGTACCAAACTCACAAGCATGTATATCCTCACCCCTTTAAAACTTTGGTGCCCCAAGGACCCAAACCCATTAGTCCAACTTGGGCTATATAAATAGAGTAATTTTTGGCTTTCTCTCCTATATGGGATGAAGTTTTACTTCTCCCCACATTTTCTAATTTTCATGTCAATTTCGGTTTTAAGTAGCTAACTTGTAACATTAATTTCTCATTCACCCAAAATTTATTTTGAGAAATTCAAAATACCAATCTCATCTAGTCACTTAGTAGAATTTTATCATATAATTTAATTATATTTTCCACGATGGAAACTACTTAAATATTTGGTCCAAAATGGGTCAACACCAAATTCCAACAATCCTCCACATGAATGAAATTAATTCATGCATGTATGTAAATCCGCTTGAAAGTCTCGCGAATCGTTATTCAACTGGATACTTAGCTTGTGGCTTTGAACCTTCCTTAGTAAATACTATTGGATTCACTAGCTATTTAGTGACGCGATGTCTTGAACTACTCGGCCGTTCGTAAACCGAGATAACTTGATTTACACAATAACAATTCTAACACTTATTGTTCTCACATTGTGTCCATTTCGGACTGGACCATATCTTAGATTCATAAGTGTTTCTTTGAAGCGCCATTACATCTCACTTATATAGGTGATCTCCTATTGAAGAGTATCCTGTTTGGTATAGGAATCATTAAAAGTCTTAAACTTAACCTCACCACATTCAGATTTCTATTTCACTTGGAATTTTTGGGAATGAGTGATACATTTTTCCATGTGTACAATCGAACATTCATAACGTAGTCGTCCGATTGAACCAAGGTCTTGGGATCTCCAATTCACAAGGTCAAGTTACCACTATGAACATTCTTTATTTTGTGGATTTTAAACCCACTCCCCTTAATAATTTATATAATTGATCTCGAGTTATTCCTTTTGTGAGCGGATCCACTAGGTTTTCTTTTGACTTCACGTAGTCAACCAAAATAACCCCATTCAAAATCAACTGTCTAATGGTTTTGTATCTTCGATGAATATGTCTAGACTTACCATTGTACATACTACTTTTTGCCTTTCCAATTCTTTGATTGACTATCACAATGTATCAAAATAGTCAGCCTTTGGTTTATTTCAACAAGGAATATCTTCTAAGACATTTCTAACACATTCGCTTCTTCTCCGACTTTATCTAAAGCAATGCACTCGGATTCCATAGTGGATCGAGCTATACACATTTGCTCATAAGACTTCTAAGACATTTGCTCCTCCACCTATTGTGAAAACATATCTTCTTGTGGACTTGGAGTCTTTCTGCCTCGATATCCAATTGGCATCACAATATCCTTCTAATCTTGTTGGATATCTCGTATAAAGTATTCCATAGTTCATGGTATACTTTAAGTATCTAGTACCCTTGTCAAGGCTTTCGGTGATCCTTACTCGGGTTACTTGTGAACTACTTAGCCTACTCACCTTTGAATATGCAATGCCCGGACGTGTACAATTTGTTAAGTACATCGGATCGCCAATTGTCTAGCATATTCGGTGAGAAACTAGTTCTCCTCTATTTTTGGCCAAGTGTAGACTTAGATCTATAGGTGTCTTAGCCGGAGGATTATCAAAAGCATTAAACTTTCTAATTATGCTTTCGACATAATGGGATTGTGGCAAGACTATTCCATACAAGTCCTATAGATTTTAATATCTAATATAATATCGATAATCCCATATCTTTCATGTCAAAGTTCTTCTTTAACATATTCATAGTATTTATGATTAAATCATGAGTACCACCCATAATCAACATATCATCTACATAAAGGCATACTATGACGTAATTATTTGTAGTACCTTTAATGTAGACACACTTGTCACATTCATTGATTTTGAAATAATTTGACTTCATGGTCGAGTCAAATTTTTTCATGTCGTTCTTTAGTGCTTGTTTTAGTCCATAAAGACTAAAGTTACTTAACAAGTTTACACACCATTCTCTCTTGACCGGGTGCAACGAACCCCTCGGATTGTTCAATATAAATCTCTTCTTCAAGCTCACCGTTCAAGAAGCGGTCTTCACATCCATTTGATGTATCTCAAGGTTATGCAAAGTGCAATAGATATGAGAATACGAATGGAGGTGATCCTCGTAACATGAGAATATGCATCGGAAAAGTCATATCCTTCCTTTTGTTTAAACCCTTTAGCTACCAAACGGGCTTTGTACTTATCTATAGATTCATTTGCTTTGTACTTCCTTTTAAGGATCCATTCGCATCCCAAAGGTTTGCAACCAGGTAGGAGATCAACCAACTCCCAAGTATTATTTTGCATGATGGAATCTATTTCATTATTGATAGCTTCTTTCCGAGAGAGGAGCTTGTGGACTAGACAAAGCTTCTTGAATAGTTCTAGATTCATTTTCTAATATATAAGTTAGAAAATCGGGACCAAAAGACTTAGCTACTTTTGTCATTTAACTACGCCTCGATTCCTCTTTATCATCACTTTGAGGTGACCTTACAGTTTCATAAGTTCGTTTATTTGAACTTTCTTTTTTTTTTTCTTTGTTTGGAAAGATATTTTCAAAGAATACAATATTCCTTGATTCTATGATCATTCCATCATTTATATCGGGATAGCCGACTTGTGCACTAAAAACGATGACACTATTTATTATTGTTTGCATATCCAATGAAAAACACAATCAATCGTCTTAGGACCGATTCTAACTTATTTGACTTAGGTACTTTGAATTTAGCCAAACACCCCCACACTTTAAGGTACTTGAATGACGGTTTTCGTCCTTTCCATAACTCATATGGAGTTTCATTTTTACCTTTGTGTGGGATCCGTAACACCCCATTTCCATAATTTTTAAAATAGGATATGATTTATAAATTGAAAGTGCAATTTGATATAAAAGTGCTTTCTAAGTATTCTAAAAGAACTTTTATCAACCAAATAATAATATTCAAAAAAATTTAAATGACATTTCCAAAAAAATTAATCTAAAATAGTTTTAGTTTCAAAAAAAAAAATCTAACAAATAAAATAGTAATTAGAATTCATTATTCTAAAATTTTATTTTTGGGTCACCAACACGACTTGTCCGCCAACTCCATCATCCATCCGAAATATAAATTTATTTTGGGGTTGAGCATTCAACATGACTATGTAGAATTGTTTTTGTTATGTATGAAAATGATACTAATGGTGTATGTTGTATTGTATGATTAAGCTTTTAAATTAGGTAAATAGAGGATTTCAGGAAAATGACATTAATTGTCGTAGCTTATTTTTAGTCCAAATTGTAGCATAATTTTTGTTAGTAATTTATGGTATTCAAATGCTTCATTGTACTAGATGAATTAGAGATAAATTCAATGGTCAGAATTTTTTGATGAGCTTTAATTTGGGATATTTGATTATGCATTATTTTTGGTATTGTATGTAATCGACCCATTTATGAAAATAAAATTTAAATGTTATTATAATGTTGAAATTTAGAAAATAAAAAAATAGTAATTAATTGGACTATATAAAAATGATTTGCTAATAATATGGCTTTAAACAAAAAATGGAATGTTACGTTTCTTAAATTGCTAAATTAATTGAGTTATAAAATTAATTAGCTGAATTTGGTAAAAATATAATTGAAATATTTAATTGATATATAAATATTAATTTGAAGATTATTAGGAGAATTGATGATTTGTTGGTGTTACCATGTTTGGATAGGGAATATGGGTTTGGGCTTGGAATAGGCTTAAGGTTATTTCTAATGGGCCAAGATATAAATCTTTCAACATAAATATTTGTGAGACCCCATATTTGGATGACAAATATAAATATCAAAGTGATAAATATTTGAGTTTATTTAGAAATAAATAAGATTGATTTATTTTGAATTGTTGGAATAATTCATTATATTGGGTCCATTTGTGAAATATGTATTGTGGTTAATAGTGGAGAGTTAACTTGAAATTTGATAAAAAAAATTGTAAGGTTATTATATTAGTTAAGCAAACTTTATTAAGGAATTAGTTTAGTTGCATGAGTTTACTATTAACCCAAAATTTGAGAATCTTTTGTTAACCCACTTATTAAAACTTCCAAATCTTTTTATAGCCATTTTCTTGACTTAACTTGAGCCACTAAAATTGACCAAGTCCAACTAAACATTTCTAGTATTGTAAAATAAGTAGTAAACCCATTAATTTACCAAACTCCACGTACCTCACTCGACGAAATGAGCATGCAACTTGTCCTTACCAAAACTTTCCTCTATTTACAATGTCTCATGTCTCGCCACCTGTGAAAAGGATGGCCACACAAATAAAGAGTTTGAATGTTGTAAATATATAGCTGGAGGTGTGGCCTATTATTAAGAGACTGTCTACAGTTACATGAAAAAGGATAATCCGCCACATTGACGAGGTACACGAAATTTCGTGAGAACGAAAAGATAGTAACAATTACACTTAGTAGACAACTTAACAGGTGAGTGGTTTTCTATCCTCTTTTTTGTTGAGAATAACTCTATAATTCATGAAAATTTATAATCTATGTTGAATTTCTACTGTAAGAATAAATTACCGAAATTTCATTGAAATATTGCAACCCCGATCCATTGAATCAAGAAACCCGACACTGCAAGTTTCTTTTCGGTTTTCTGCTATACTATGAACCTCATAGCGTACTTCGAACTATTTTACCAACCCTATTCTTTTGAATATATCAGCCGCTTTCTCCTTGATTCAGGAGTTTCAGCCCTTGTCATTTGCCTTCTATATTTTCCCATTTATTACGCAAAAGAAATTAACCAATAATTAATTAATTTATTTTGCTGATTAATTAAAATAGGCTAATTATCCGCTTTGATTGAACAGAGTAACAGACTGGGTTATCTAATATATAATCTGCACTAATAAGATTTGTATTCTTTAAAGTTGGCCTGACTACTTGGAATTAAAAATTTAAAACTCTTCTTTACAAAATTATGAACTATGATTATCCAATCCTAGTGTTCTTATGCAGTGAGACTAATTGCTACTTATAAACTTTTAAAACCCTTTATTATACCAATTAAGGGTTGTAAAACGTGAATATATTAGCATGTCTACTGTAAGTTCGATTGTATAATGTGAAAGTTTAGTAATTAGAATAGCCAAACTAATTGCTTTATTTTTGTTTTGTGAGAGAAGAGATTTTCTAGGAATTATATGTGTGAGAGAAATTAATGAGTTTACTCCAACTTAACTTAAAGTTATTGTATTTAATTACATCTTTTGCTCTGAAAACCGTAAATTCCATTGTGTAATCTAAATTGTATTCCAATCACATGTTATTCTTTTAAGCACAATGACAAAATTAATAGTGTATGCATTTGAGAGTCTCATTACAACTAAGGTGTGTTCATGCATTAATTATTTGGTAAGTGTCGGGCCCCTAGTGTGGTGTTGATAAATTTGAGTTAATTTGAATGACAGTGCTGGTGATGGTCTTAAAAGGTTCTTCGCTATCCACAACCAAATCCCACCGCCTAAAAGACGGAGTGTTCTAAGGGTTGAAGTGGGTCGTAGGATCGGTATATTAGTAATATGACTTCTCGGGCCGCGAGCCCCGGTGTGGAGAGTCGAGCCATAGTGTGGTGCAATAAGGGGGTAAGACTTTACGCCAACGCTATAAAGAAGTAATAAGGAGAACGGGGGTTACATACCGTTAATGAATGGTCCCTCCATTAATGTGAAATTTGAATTAATTGTGTTACAAATCCATTGAGTGATTGTTGTTTCTAAATTAAAATGATTATACTCGTAAAGAATAATTGAACTTCTCTTAATAACAAACTTTTCTAAAAATCCACACCGCACACGCGCGCACCAACTCACCGAGGTTTTTTCTCCTCACGTATATATTTTCCTAAAAAATATTTTGGCGATAATCCCTGGCGACAACGAAGTAGTTGAGGGATATCCCGATCCGACTAGCTAGTGCAGTTCAGGAGCATTTTGCTAGATGTATTGACGATGTCCCTATGTATATATGACGTGTGTTGTCCGAACAATGATTGTAATAGTAGTTTCTCTTATAGGAGTTTCATAGACTTGGTTAGTTTTCTTATAATTATATTGAGTTATTCTTTTGGCCATTAACAATTAATATGTATATTTCATTATTTGGACTCATGAATATATTTTGATTCTCAGCTTTTCTCGTAGTTATATCTATATATACTTTTGGCTTTTAATAACAGCTTATATTTCGTTGTTTGGACTCATAAATGGATTGTAGTTTTTATATCCTCCTGAGTTTAGGCGTGACAGAAATGGTATCAGAGCTTGAGTGTAAAAATATATACACTCGAGCTGACCCACGATATGATCTTCGGCCTGTAGTTGGGTTACCACGGTTGTATGACCATAAGAATGGGGTTGGAATGAAGAACTTATGTGTTTATGTTGTTGCAGACTTAGGAGTAGGTACTTGCAATCTTTGTGTTTGGTTGGTTCGTATTAGTACTGTTTATGAAAAGCGCATCTTCTATACTAAAGAACATCTGAATCTACATATTTATCTTAATATTACTACTTTCTTGAGCTCTAGTTCATTGTTATGAGTATAACACCATACCACTATTTGGTAATCATTAGAAACTGGTGCAGAAATTAAGGTTATAGTGTCACGTTTCAAGTTTGTATGACAGACTATAGATACTTTGGAGCCAATTGAACTTCATTCAAATTACTTTGCAAACTTTTATTTTTGTTCCAAACTTGTCTGTTCTGCATGTTCTGTGCTTAGCTTTCATTCGCAGCAGAACTATTTATAATGAAACCCGATTCATCTTCATATTGTAACTTGTTTCACGTCTTTTGACTAAGTAGTTCATTTCTCATGCTTTATATATACCTATACTTTTTGGATTTTCTCTCCTTTATCCGGTGTCACTTTCTTCCTCCTTGACTTTTCCGACGGATGCACTTTTGTTCTCGCACCTTTTGTTTCAAGTCACTCAATGGGTTTAGTGGCTATTTACTAATCTCAACAAGTGATTATTGATTTTAACTTTCTTCTGTGCAGGAATATCTATCTTATGAAGAATATCATTTTTACGAATCCTCTCAAGAGTGACGAGTGTCTATTGTATCACCGAGATCTCAAACTGTCTTCTCTTAATATTTCTTATTTGAGCAACATCTTGCTCCGCATCGTAACTTCTTCACTAGATTGTGTAGATTTTCCAATATTGGTCTTTGATTCATCATGTAATCACCTCTACTGATTCATGAGTGTAGTTTTCTTGAATTTGTATGAATTTTAAATTTCACTTCTTCTCACTTTTGGCATCAATATTTGCTTCGAAATTGTCGGTCTTTCGATCCGCTTGATGTTTGTCTTCTAAATGTTAAGTTCTTTTAAGCACATCTACTCTTGAAGTAGTCCGATTTAGTCCGAGTCTTTTTTAATCTTTTGGAAGTTGTTATCCTTATGCGTGTTAGTTCTTTTATCAAATTTGCATCTAACTTCCTACGGCTAACCTCACTTTGTATTTCATCTCATCCTTCGAGTGATTTGTTGTTTTGAAACCTTTCTTGTAACTTGGTATTTGATATATTAATTTTCTTCTACTCTTTTCTTGTGCATAACCTTAATTAAAGAGTGTAGCACCTCTCTTGCTTGTCGAAAGTTGTATTCCTTTTTATCATTATTAATCTTATAATTGTTGGTTTGGCGTGTAAGTGTTATTAGGCTTATCAAAGATACCCTAACTACTATACGAGCACAATATTCTAGTCTAGGGAATGATATTCTCGGGGTTGTAATAGGACCTAATAGCTAGTTAGTTCAGCCAATAGCTCAAAACCAAGAACAGGAAAAAGATCCTGAAGAGAATCCCGAGGAAGGAATGGGAATTGAGGGAAGGATAGAAGAAATGTATGATGATGTACACAGTGATGTGACTAATGAATAGGTCCTTAGCAGAATTGGACTTATAAACATTGTGTACGAAATCGGTTGGGTGATATATGTATATAGTAGATGTTACTTGATATAAATATTAGTAGCATGATATGAGAGTTTAATCTTTTGTACATACTATTATTACCATGAACGTAATAGTCACATTTTGTGTATAAAATGATGATTACTTGTAGCTAATTGATTTTAGTTAGATGTAATAATACTTATTTTAATAATATGGATGATTGATAGACTTTATAAGGAAAACCTCGATTAAACTACCGAGAGGAACCTCAATGCCATTGAGAGCGAGTTTTCCACACGGAAGCACAACCACCCACCGGAGACAACTTAATGACACACGCCTAGCAACAATACATAGTTGTTTATGCAAAGAACAAGTAAATCAACTCCACCAAGAAGATACTCGATAACAAGTACCGGTCGCGCACATCAAAATCTTTGGAGCGATTTTTAGGATTTGACCTCCCGAATTTCTAAAGTAGCGGACGACATCGAGGGACAAGTGTTGGTTAGAGAAAATAAAGAGCATATCCTCGGTTAGAGTATACGGAAGAGCAACAAGCTACTTTGGTCATATTTTCCTAGAAGCCGCCACCGTTATTGGTTGCAAATGTGATCAAAAAAGTTGTTGAATACATCTCAAAGTGTCTAACTTGCCAATAGGTGAAGGTGAACATCAACGACCTTCCGGGCTCCTACAACCTCTACCCATACGAATGGAAATTAGAATATATAACTATAGATTGTCGCGCATTTGCCTCGAACTAGAAGTAGCTATGATACAATTTGGGTGGTAATTGATAAAGCTACCAAATCATCACTTTTTCTTCCTATTAGAAAGACAGGATAGTCTCCATAAATTGGCTCAAATATACATTAACGAGATTGTAAGACTACATGGTATACCAACTAACATTATTTCGATAGAGACCCAAGATTTGTATCCGATTCGGGAAAAGCTTACATGAAGCTTTGGGACCTAAGCTAAACTTTAATCTTCTTTGCTCATCCTCAAACCGACGGACAATCGAGAGGATTGTGCAAATACTTGAATATATCCGAGAGCATGTGCGTCGGACTTTCAAGGAAATTGGGATTCTCATCGGCCCTAGCGAGAATTCGCGACAACAACGGTTATCAAGCAACAATCGGGATGGCGCCTTATGAAGCTCTATACGGAAGGAAGTGTAGATCACATGTTCATTGGGAAATTGATGATAAATGGGATCTAAGAAGAAAGTACTACGTCGTCACCGTTTCCCAAGCTCGATCTAGTGCAAGAAGCTATCGACAAAGTTTGAATAATCCGAGAACAAATCCGTACAACTCAAAAGTTGCCGGAAAAGCTACGCAGATCAAAGAAGAAAAGATTTAAAGTTTGCAACCAGGAGAGACGAAGTATTTACGAGATTATCTCCACAAAAGGGTATGATTCATTCAAGAAGGGTGGGAAATTAAGTCCCATATATATTGGCCCTTTCAAAATATTTGAAATAATAGAAGCGTAGCTTATCATTTAGAGCTTCCACAAAAACTTGCGGGAATGCACAACGTCTTTCACGTCTCAAGGCTAAAGAAATATCATCTTGATCCGAGCATATACTCAAGGACAACATTCCCAAGTAATAGAGAATTTGACTTACGAGGAGAAACCATTGCGAATTATAGATCGTCAAGTTTGAGAATTGAGAAACAAAAGCATTCCCTTGGTTAAAGTAGTGTGGCGAGAACCATAATAAGATAGAAGAAGCCACTTGGGAAAGAGAAGAAAATATGTGAGGTGAATGATGAGCACATCGCGATGAGATGTTTGGATTAAGTTCTTAATAGAATATGACTTTGAAATTTTGTATGTGTAATCGAATAGGTAGTATATATGCACAATGAATGCGTAAAAGTATTGTGAGATATAGGTAGCCACCGAGATAAACAATATTTATTTTGGGTATAAATTGACATGACACATGAATGGCATTTTGGGATTGAATATGAATGACTATGTAAATGATGTACAAACATTATAATAAGATGTAGGAATCCTTATTGCCCGTAGTCATTACTTGGGTTATATTTGTTTGATTATGGTGTCTATTTAAGGAATTCCGTTTTACTACCGATACTTGGGTTATAATACGAGGAGGTTATAATACGGGAGAGCAGAGTGATGCATGATAAGAGTAGGATCGTGCGTGCTTGGCGACGATAGTATAATTCATTACTAGTAATCTAACTCCTTATATTACGGATCTAAGTTATGAGTTTTAAATTTTATAAGATGTTAAGGGTATAGTCACCTTGACTTAAGAGAAGTGGATAAGAAACGTATTCTTAAGGTCGTAAATATATTGACGGAAAGATTTTGCTCTCTTAACAATTGCCTATCGATTCCAACTAATAATTTGTTTATTCAACAAGATGGTGACTTGACATGAACTTATCATTAGAATCTTGAGGATTAACAATTGCCTAGAAATATTTAAGGAGGAATTTGGGGCCAAATTCTTTTAAGGAGGAGAATGTGAGACCCATATTTGGATGACAAATATAAATATCAAAGTGATAAATATTTGAGTTTATTTAGAAATAAATAAGATTGATTTATTTTGAATTGTTGGAATAATTCATTATATTGGGTCCATTTGTGAAATATGTATTGTGGTTAATAGTGGAGAGTTAACTTGAAATTTGATAAAAAAATTGTAAGGTTATTATATTAGTTAAGCAAACTTTATTAAGGAATTAGTTTAGTTGCATGAGTTTACTATTAACCCAAAATTTGAGAATCTTTTGTTAACCCACTTATTAAAACTTCCAAATCTTTTTACAGCCATTTTCTTGACTTAACTTGAGCCACTAAAATTGACCAAGTCCAACTAAACATTTCTAGTATTGTAAAATAAGTAGTAAACCCATTAATTTACCAAACTCCATGTACCACACTCGACGAAATGAGCATGCAACTTGTCCTTACCAAAACTTTCCTCTATTTACAATGTCTCATGTCTCGCCACCTGTGAAAAGGATGGCCACACAAATAAAGAGTTTGAATGTTGTAAATATATAGCTGGAGGTGTGGCCTATTATTAAGAGACTATCTACAGTTACATGAAAAAGGATAATCCGCCACATTGACGAGGTACACGAAATTTCGTGAGAACGAAAAGATAGTAACAATTACACTTAGTAGACAACTTAACAGGTGAGTGGTTTTCTATCCTCTTTCTTGTTGAGAATAACTCTATAATTCATGAAAATTTATAATCTATGTTGAATTTCTACTGTAAGAATAAATTACCGAAATTTCATTGAAATATTGCAACCCCGATCCATTGAATCAAGAAACCCGACACTGCAAGTTTCTTTTCGGTTTTCTGCTATACTATGAACCTCATAGCGTACTTCGAACTATTTTACCAACCCTATTCTTTTGAATATATCAGCTGCTTTCTCCTTGATTCAGGAGTTTCAGCCCTTGTCATTTGCCTTCTATATTTTCCCATTTATTACGCAAAAGAAATTAACCAATAATTAATTAATTTATTTTGCTGATTAATTAAAATAGGCTGATTATCCGCTTTGATTGAACGGAGTAAGAGACTGGGTTATCTAATATATAATCTGCACTAATAAGATTTGTATTCTTTAAAGTTGGCCTGACTACTTGGAATTAAAAATTTAAAACTCTTCTTTACAAAATTATGAACTATGATTATCCAATCCTAGTGTTCTTATGCAGTGAGACTAATTGCTACTTATAAACTTTTAAAACCCTTTATTATACCAATTAAGGGTTGTAAAACGTGAATATATTAGCATGTCTACTGTAAGTTCGATTGTATAATGTATAAGTTTAGTAATTAGAATAGCCAAACTAATTGTTTTATTTTTGTTTTGTGAAAGAATAGATTTTCTAGGAATTATATGTGTGACAGAAATTAATGAGTTTACTCCAACTTAACTTAAAGTTATTGTATTTAATAACATCTTTTACTCTGAAAATCGTAAATTCCATTGTGTAATTTAAATTGTATTCCAATCACATGTTATTCTTTTAAGCACAATGACAAAATTAATAATGTATGCATTTGAGAGTCTCATTACAACTAAGGTGTGTTCATGCATTAATTATTTGGTAAGTGTCGGGCCACAGTGTGGTGTGGATAGAAATTTGAGTTAATTTTTGAGACAAAGTGCAGTGATGTCTTAAAAGGTTTCTCGCTATCCACAACCAAATTCCACCGCCTAAAGACGGAGTGTTCTAAGGGTTGAAGTGGGTCGTAGGATCGGTATATTAGGAATATGACTTCTCCAGGGCCGCGAGCCCGGTGTGGAGAGTCGAGCCGTAGTGTGGTGCAATAGGGGGTAAGGCTTTACGCCAACGCTATATAAAGAAGTAATAAGGAGAACGGGGGTTACATACCATTAATGAATGGTCCCTCCGTTAATGTGAAATTTGAATTAATTGTGTTACAAATCCATTGAGTGATTGTTGTTTCTAAATTAAAATGATTATACTCGTAAAGAATAATTGAACTTCTCTTAATAACAAACTTTTCTAAAAATCCACACCGCACACGCGCACCCACTGCTGAGGTTTTTTCTTCTCCTCACGTATATATTTTCCTAAAAAATATTTCGGGGCGATAATCCTGGCGACAACGAAGTAGTTGAGGGATATCCCGATCCGACTAGCTAGTGCCGAGTTCGGGAGCATTTTGCTAGATGTCTTGACGACGTCCCTATGTATATATGACGTGTGTTGGCGAGAATGATTGTAATAGTAGTTTCTCTTATAGGAGTTTCATAGACTTGGTTAGTTTTCTTATAATTATATTGAGTTATTCTTTTGATTAACAATTAATATGTATATTTCATTATTTGGACTCGGGAATATATTTTGATTCTCGGCGTTTCTCGTAGTTATATCTATACATACTTTTGGCTTTTAATAACAACTTATATTTATTGTTTGGACTCATAAATGGATTGTAGTTTTTATATCCTCGTGAGTTTAGGCGTGACAATATTAAAGCCCAAATTATAATAAAATCATTCAAAAAAATCCTCAAATTTCTAAAATCCCTTATATTTAATCAAGCCTAATTTTTTTTTTGCCCCAAATTTTTGGGTATTACATCTTGCTCCCCTAAAAATTAATTTCGTCCTCGAATTTTGAATACTAACCAATAATAAGAAAATTCATGTACTTAGCTCGAGCATCTTCTTCTGTTTATCCGCATAAGATTTTTGTCTACTTTGCGCTACCTTCATTCTATCCCGAACCTTTTCTATTTCCTCCATTGTTTGGCTCAATCAATTACGGTCCCAAAATTTTCTTCTCATGCATTCACTATAATACAAGGGTGATCTACACTTTCTTCCGTACAATCTTTGTCATTTTAATGGTTGTTTGATAACTATTATTGCAAGCGAACCCTAATAAAGGTAAAATTGACTCCTAATGTTTCACCTAAGTCAAGCACTGATGCTCATAATATGTCTTCTAAAGTTTGAATCAGCTTTTTTTTATACCAATAATGGCAACTGGACTACGATTTATTGTTATATGTTCTCATTCCATTCGGAATCTCAAGAGGCCTTAGTAAAGTCAACGGCCTTTGGTGTTCGACTTTGATGTCTTTGATACATCAAATACCTTATTATAAATAATCTAATGTCTCTTTTCATGCTTCTCTACCAAATAAAACCTCTTTTAAATCTTAGTACATCTTTGTACCTCATGGGTGAGCGGTGTATGATGTACAATATGTTTATTCAATGATCTTAATTCTTAGTTATTCATCCTTAGGAATACCCAACCTTCCTTCATATTTGTAAACCTTTGATGTCAAATCCTTTGATGTCTTTAGGGCAATTGTTTATCGTCTTGCACAAATACTTATTTGTCGTTCGTGTCTCCATCTATTGAGACTTCTCATATTTTTCTGGTCAATCTAGTCATTGGTGTTAAACTCTTGAATTTTTTTTTTATAAACCTTATGTAATACCTAGAGACCTAGAAAACTTCAAACTTAATTCACAATCGTAGACGCATGCCATTCATTAATAACTTCAACTTTAATCGTGTCAACTTCTATTTCTCAAATAGTAACATCATGATTAAGAAATACTACATAGTCTAACCAAAATTTAAACTTGTTGAATTTCAGTTGGTGTTACAGGACCTAAAATATGTCTTAGAGAAGACACTAGCTCCTTTATGTAATTAAACAAATCTTTTCTTCTAAGTAATGTGTACTTGTTTTATGCTCAAATAAATTCTCCATTTAACCAATATAGAATCTATAGGCTAATCTTCCATCTTAAGGGAAAAAAATATGATTGACACTCCTCATAGTGATACTCTGGGTCGGATAAGTCAATTAACCAATAGATCTTGTAATCGCACCTTGATCTCTTGTAATTCCTTTGATGTCATCCTATAGGGTGAGTTTGACCGGTAATGGTCCAAGTAAAAAGTCAACAATATATTCTATTTGTCTATCCGGTGGAATCCCAAATATTCTTCTTAAAAAAATATTTTGCATAGTCTCGAATAACTAGCATATTGATCATTATAAAATCAAAATTATTGGGAACCTACTATACTAACCAAATACCTCTGAAAATTTCTTTCTCAAACTTTTTATTATTTTTTTCGAACACAATTCGGAGTCAAGATACTAGCCTTTAATCCGTAGAAAATAAACTAATCTTCTTTATGCATTGAAATATTATCTCCTTATGTGGCACTTTATACCTTCTCGGCTCTTCCTAAGTTTGTCCATGACTAAGATCCCATAAAAATTGTTTCTTCAGTAAATCAATTTCTAAATCTAGTCTACAAACTTTCGATTTTAAGACTTTATACATCCAAACAATAATTATTGTCTTTCCAAATGATATCATAACCATCTCAATCTGTTACCATTAACTCTTGGGAAAATATCAATACGTAAATCGTGAATAATCAACTTGAAAAACCAGTAAAGTCCTTCGAATCTATGTTGCTAGTAATCTATTCATAGTCAATCCTAACATTCTAGATCACATATAAATTCGTAATGACCTCATGTATTCTATCGCAAGTGGTCCTCCGAGTTTGTATTGTTCTTTCTATTTGTCTATAGAATTCATTAATATCTCGCAATAGTCCGAGAGTCACATTCTATCGTATGTGCTATGCATCCAATGAATTTAGGTTAAATCATTTTCTTTATCTCGCAATATGAATCATATAGTTTTGTCGGTGGTAGTAGCAATGGCAACAACGAGTAGAAATAGCGATGTCAATATTGCGAGTAAGTAGAAATAGAACTTTTGAAAATTTAAGTTCGTGCCTTGACTTTTGGAGTTGGCGTGGTATAGCGGTGGTAGGTAATCCATTTCTATGCATTATTCTTTTTTTTTTGGACAAATATTTTTATATTTTCATTTGTTCTAATATAAAAGAAAAGATTTTTTTCTTTTTTGTAACGAGTCTACGAAATGTTGACCCGCTCCGATACCACTTCAGAACACCCGATTTTCATAATTTTTAAAATAGGATATGATTTATAAATTGAAAGTGCAATTTGATATAAAAAGTGCTTTCTAAGTATTCTAAAAGAACTTTTATCAACCAAATAATAATATTAAAAACTTTAAATGACATTTCCAAAAAAATTAATCTAAAATAATTTTAGTTTCAAAAAACAAATAATCTAACAAAGAAAATAGTAATTAGTATTCATTATTCTAAAATTTTTATTTTGGGTCACCGACACCACTTGTCGACCAACTCCATCATCCATCCGAAATAGAAATTTATTTTGGGGTTGAGCATTCAATTACTAGGGATGACAATGAGTAAGTACCCTCCCATTTAAGAGTTTTCATACCCGAACCCTATAATATTATTACTACCCATACCCATCCCAAACCCAATTAAAAATTACACTTATTACCCGTGCCGTCCCAAACTCATTTGCTAATACCCACATACTACCCGCACGTGCCGTCCAAAACCCGTTTATTTTATAAAAATATTTTAAATATTTAAAAATTTAGATGACTATTTACATAGGTACTCTAACAAAAATAAATTATTATATAGACTATTCATCGGTGAAATTAAAAGAAATAGATTTAATTGATTAACTTCTTGCAAACTATTGGCTCAACCCGTTTTCAATTTGATGGAATGAAGTTGGGTACTAAGATTTTGTAGGTTTTAATTATGTATATAAAGCTCTCTATTTTTAAGCTAAACATATTTTCCTCAATTATTTTGAAAATATTTTGTTATATATATATATGAAAATATTTAAATGGGTGTTTATGTGGTCGGGTATCAACGAATACCTTATACCTATACCTATACCCAATTATATAAGCGGGTTCGGGTAGAGGGTACCCTAGGGTAAATCCATACCCTACCCATTTATAAATGGGTATTGATTTTGCATCCCATACCCGCCCCAAACCCGAATAGACTTACCCATACCCGCCTCATTAGGGTTTGGGCGGGTGGATACCCGCGTCTACCCATTCCGTTGCCATCCCTTTGGGCAGCGATATTTGTCAAGCTAAATACACAATACACATCACAAAATAACATGCTTAAAATTGAAAAGGTAAGCGTAGCTATGGCATTGAAACATGGCTCATCAGGGATTTCACCTGGGAGGAACTTTTATGTCCCGAACCTCGTATGGTCCCACACGACTATAGACACGTAGCACGTAGAAGCATAAAGTATCAGCAACATATAAAAGGCATTTAACAAGGACAAATAAAAGCGGAATTTAGAAAAACCCCTACCTCCTCGAAAAGTAGCGTAGAATGTGATGAAGCAGTCTGAGGTTCAATTAAGAAAATTCTCGTTTGCTGGATCAAAATTAGGATTTGGGTCAAAGTCTTTAAATTTAAAGTCAAAACCATTTTTTCCACCAATTATTCCTTTTGTTATTATTATTTTTCTTCTTCCTTTTTTTTTTTTTTTTGCCCACTTATTTCTCCCATTTTTCACCCCAGACCCACATTCCCACCCTCCATCCACTTTGTCCCCTTTTTTTTCTTTTTCTTTCTTCTCTCACTTTTTCTTCTTTGACTTCCCATTTTATTTTCCTTTTTCTTCTCCTTTCTTTTCCTTTTTCTCTCTTTTCTCCCACACTTCTTCCTTTTGTTTTCTGTTCCCTTAACTCACCTCTCCATTACACACTTACCTACATGCTACAAAGTACAAAGTCCCCACCCCACCCCAAATTTCTCTTCAGCCCCTCCCCCTCTCTCTCTAATTTTATTTTCACATCCTTTCCCCTCCATTTATTTTCAGTTCACGGCTTCCTCTCCAAACACCACACAACGGCGGCGACGGCGGCAATGGCGGTGATTGAGTGACCGATATCAAACCAGTAAAGTCCTTCTGAATCTATGTTGCTAGTAATATATTCGTAGTCAATCCTAACATTCTAGATCGCATATAAATTCGTATTGACCTCATGTATTCTATCGCATGGGTCCTCCAGAGTTTGTATTGTTCTTTTCTATTTGTCTATAGAATTCATTAATATCTCGCAATAGTCTAAGAGTCACATTTTATCGTATGTGCTATGCATCCAATGAATTTAAGTTAAATCATTTTCTTTATCCGCAATAGGAATCATATAGTTTTGAGTAGTAGTAGCAATGGCAACAACAATAGAAGTAGCATGTGTCAATAGCTGTAGAAGTAGTAATAGAACTTTTGAAAATTTAAGTTCGTGCCTTAGCTTTTGCGAGTTGGCGTGGCATAGCGGTGGTAGGTAATCCATTTCTATGTATTATTCTTTTTTTTGGACAAATATTTTTATATTAATTATTTGTTCTAATATAAAAGAAATTTTTATTTTTTGGAACGAGTCTACATATACGTTGACTCGCTCGATACCACTTCAGAATAACCCGATTTTCATAATTTTTAAAATAGGATATGATTTATAAATTGAAAGTGCAATTTGATATATATAAAAGTGCTTTCTAAGTATTCTAAAAGAACTTTTATCAACCAAATAATAATATTAAAAAACATTTAAATGACATTTCCAAAAACATTAATCTAAAATAATTTTAGTTTTAAAAAAAAATAGTAATTAGAATTCATTATTCTAAAATTTTATTTTGGTCACCGACACCACTTGTCCACCCACTCAACTCCATCATCCATCCGAAATAGAAATTTATTTTGGGGTTGAGCATTCAACAACTCGAAGAGGCGATATTTGTCAAGCTAAATACACAATACACATCACAAAAATAGAATGCTTAAAATTGAAAAGGTAACTATAGCTATGACATTGAAACATGGCTCCTTGTTTGTCGGGATTTCACCGAGGGAACTTTTTATGCCCGAACCTCTGTATGGTCCCACACGACTATAGACACGTAGCACGTAGAAACATAAATTCTCAAACAACATATAAAGGGCATCTAACAAGGTCAAATAAAACGGAATTTAGAAAAACCCCTACCTCAAAAAAGTAAAGATAGAATATGATGAAACAAAGTGCAAGGTTCAATTCTCGAAAATTCTCGTGGATCAAAATTAGGATTTGGGTGAAAGTATTTAAATTCAAAGTGAAAACCATTTTTTCCCACCAATTATTCCTTTTATTATTATTATTTTTTTCCACTTATTTCTCCCATTTTTCACCCCAGACCCACGTCCCCATCCCCCATCCACTTTGTCCCTTTTTTTTTCTTTTTCTTTCTTCTCTCACTTTTTATTCTTTGACTTCCCATTTTCTTTTCCTTTTTCTTCTCTTATTTTTCCTTTTTCTCTCCTTTCTCCCTCACTACTTCCTTTTGTTTTATGTTCCCGTAACTCATCTCTCCATTACACACTTAAAAAAAAATACAAAGTACAAAGTCCCCACCCCCAGAGACGTACGTACATACCCCATTGTGGGGGCACGTGCCCCCACAAATTTTTATTTTTCTTACTATTTAGTTTTAAAAGCTATATATATATATTTCAATTAAATTAAAAAAATGGGAATCAACCTTATCTTGATAGTTGATGTTTGTCTTTGTTAGGGTGATTATTTCGAGATCAATCTCATACGTATGGGTGCATATATTCCCCCTATTTTTCCTCTCATGTACTAAAAATTAGGTTAAAAAGAGTGTATCCCTCTTAATTGTATGCTCCATTAACAAAAATAAGAAAAAAATCCATAAAGAAAAAATTCAGAACTTTGCAGCGATTGTATTTATTTTGTGCCCATTAATTACTTTTATTGTTGTGGCCCGCTTTAAAATATTCCCGGATCCGTCTCCGCCAACCCCACCCCAAATTTCTCTTCAGCCCCTCCCCTCTCTCTCTCTCTCTCTCTCTCTCTCTCTTATTTTCACAACCTTTCCCCTCAATTTATTTTCAGTTCACGGCTTCCTCTCCAAGCACCACACAACGGCGGTGACGGCGGCAATGGGCGGTGATTGGAGTGACCGATTTCAACCCTCTTCTCATCTTCTACCTCCTGCCTGATCTCTTCTCTCTCTATTTTGTTTTTTTTTTTTTTTTTTTTGGGTTTGTATTTTTGACTGAAATTTTTGACTGGGCGAGGGCTTTCCGGCGAATTATGATGGTTGTTCATGGTTGATTATTGACGGCGATGGGAGTGGGGTTGTTCACGGTAGAAATTAGATTAAATAGATTTCTGACATTTGTAGCTCTGTAGAATTTTCTTGTTATGTATGAAAATGATGTTAATGGTGTATTTTGTACTATATGATTAAGCTTTTAAATTAGGTAAATAGAGGATTTCAGGAAAATGACATTAATTGTTGTAGCTTATTTTTAGTCCAAATTGTAGCATAATTTTCGTTAGTAATTTATTGTATTCAAATGCTTCATTGTACTAGGACTGAATTAGAGATAAATTCAATGGTTAAAAAAATTTGATGAGCTTTAATTTGAGATATTTGATTATGCATTATTTTTGGTATTGTATGTAACTTACCCATTTATGAAAATAAAATTTAAATGTTATTATAATGCTGAAATTTAGGAAATAAAAAATAGTAATTAATTGGACTATATAAAAATAATTTGCTGATAATATGGCTTTAAACAAAATGGAATGTTACGTTTCTTAAATTGCTAAATTAATTGAGTTATAAAATTAATTAGCTGAATTTGATAAAAATATAATTGAAATATTTAATTGTTATATAAATATGAATTTGACGATTATTAGGATAATTGATGATTTGTTGGTGTTACCATGTTTGGATAGGTGAATATGGGTTTGGGCTTGGTAATAGGCTTAAGTTATTTCTAATGGGCCAATATATAAATCTTTCAAAATAAATATTAAAGCCCAAATTATAATAAAATCATTCAAAAAAATCCTCAAATTTCTAAAATCCCTTATATTTAATCAAGCCCTAATTTCTATTTTGCCCCAAATTTTTCGGGTATTACATGATCTTATTAAGAATGTAGTTTGGAGAAAGTATAGCTTTCCCCCAAAGTTTTGGGGTAAGCCAAAACTTATCAACATTGCATTCTCATCTCCTTAAGAGTACGACTTTTGATTACAAGAAAAATTTAGGTGTTTGGAAAATAGAATGGGAGAGAGCTTAAAGTCGAGGCTAGTATTTGATACTTATCTCATGCAAGATAAAATTTCCCCATTTACAAAGTGCTTATGGTTATGGAAATCGTCCCTAAGATATCAACGACTTTTACAAGTTCAATTTAGCAAAGACTTGAAAACGCCGAACCAACAACGAACAAAACAAGTGTTTATGCTTTCAAGCTTTAGGAAGGATATATTTCAATATCTTTGGTAATGTAAAATGACTCGATTTTTTATCGATCATTTTTCGTGTCCTTTTTCATCTATAGGGGTTATTATTTTTAGGCCTCGAGGTGCCTCATGGAAAGGATATGTCTTTTGGTTTGAAAAGATATGTCTACAATGCACTGGTTGCTTGATTAGGTGCCGAGTTTGAAAATGCATGGCCAGTGCACTTGTGCGCGCGCGACGATAAAAAGTCACTTTCTGCAGTGCGCATGCGCAAGACTTCAATGTGCGTTCAAGACTCCTCGGCGCCCGGCGGTAGCCGCTTGTCCTGGTTGGGAAAAAATAATTTTATAAGCTTTTTAAATAAATTTTGTCCAAAACTATAAAGGCCTTGAAGCCCAGGCCCCGACCCAGGCCGGCCAGGCCGAGCATCGATGGCGGTGCGCGCACCAGCGTGTCTGTTTTGAACCGAACCCCAATCATGTAGGTCCTCAACCCTTAAAAACTTTGGTGCCCAGGGCCCAAACCCATTAGTAACTTGGGCTATATAAATAGTGCAATTTTTGGCTTTCTCTTCTATATGGGATGGAGCTTTATTCCTCTCCACATTTTCCAATTTCCATGTCAATTCAAGTTTTAATTGGCTAACTTGTAGCATTGATTTCTCATTCACCCGGAATTGGTTTTGAGAAATTCAAAATGCCAATCTCATCTACTCAATTTATCATATAATATAATTCTATTTTCCATCAAGGAAACCACTTAAATATTTGGTCAAAAATAGATCAACACCAAATTCCAACAATATATTTTTCTTCATAATTTCTTCTTTTGTTCTAATGATTCATTTCCTTTTGGATTTGAAGTGACTCTTTAGAATTCATCTTCTTAAATTATTTTTTTTGTTGTAATGATTTGTATTTGGAATAATTTGTATTCAGGAATATTTGCGTTTTCAATGAATTTGTATTGTGATTTGTTAATTGTGTTATATTAAGTGATTGGATTGTTTTTCATATTTAGAGTTTGTTTTAATTATTTCTGAAAAACAAATGTGTTGTGATTATCCTAAAAGGCAATGGCGTGGCCAATAGACAACATAATTCTACCAATGTATTTGATAGCATAGACAACGGTGATCCACTACTATGTTTAGAAAAGATAGATTGTTGTAGATTTGAGAAATGACAAGAATTTATATTTGTTGTCTAATTACACAAAACACAATAGTTTTTCAACGGTTTTAAACCTTTGTTGTCTTTGGCAGTATTAGTCAACGGTGCATAACCGTTGCAAGCCTATGTGTTTTTGTGTAATTTGACAATGATTTTGCAACATTGGAAAACTGTTGTCGTATATTACCAAGACAACGGTGGGAAACCATTGTCTTTGAGCGACCTCTTTTACAACATAGATATATACTTCAGTTTTTTTCGCAAACGATAATGGTGAAGCACCGTTGTCTATTAGCACTTTTCTTGCGGTGTATTGATTCCCTTTCTTCCCATAAAGAGTTCTAAGGTTTTTTTTTTTTTCCGATCTTTTCTCCATTTTCTACTTTTCTTTTCTCATTGGTTAACTCCTCTCGGTAACATACCAAAAACAAACGATTTAATTTCATGTTGCTTGTTTAAATTATTTTGTGTATACCACAATATGGTTTTATATGCCATGAGCAAGTTCGAATTTGTTAAAAAGCTATTAGTTTTGGAGTATAGTTGAATATCAGGACGCGGTGAGAAACCATACAATTTTTCATGTTTCCACGTTATGAGTAGTGAATCACCACATCAATGTATAACGTGGCATTCGCCACGCGTGATAAATATGTAACGTGGCATTGTATATTTGTATTGCCACATTACGAGTTAGTGAGCCACGATATGAATGTATAATGTGGCATATTATAAGTTTCCGAGTCAGGATATGAATTTATAGCGTGGCAGACAATGCATATTTTAATTATAAATATGTACCGTGGCAAACAATGCCATGTTATTAGCTAATGAAACGTTATGATAAAATAAGTAACATATTATAAGTTAACGTTACATGCATTATAAAGGTTATAAGTTATTGCCACGTTATAAACTACTGCTATGTTATAAGTTAATGCCACGATATCAAAGTTATAAGTTAATGTCATGTTCAAATTAATTCCAAGTTATAAGCTCATTGTCATGTTATTAGTTAATGCCACATTAATTATGATATATAAAATAAGTCAATGGCACGTTATAAGTTAATAACACATTATGAAGTTAAGTCCACGTTATGAACTCTTACCATGTCGGCTTTTAAAAAATCAATTGTGAAGGATGTTTTGGTAATTTATGGATATAAAATAGTATTTTTAAAAGAGTGGTAGAAAAGTTCTCTTATCTATAATGGCCACTTTTAAAAATCCCTCCCCTTTTAAAAGAATATGAGAATATGAGAATAGCATATATATATATATGTATATACACACACTCACACTAAGAAAATGCAATTAAACTATAAATCATGTATATGGTCTTAACAAACCAACATGTGAAAGCAACATGTTGCAATAACTATACATAAAAACTTCTTGCCCTAAAAGCTAAAGACAATAATTCTTGTGTGCATTTGAGTTCTTTTCTTTTTATTTCGATCGATTATGTTAGGTATTTTATGGGAAAACTAAAAACCTATTTTTAGCTTTAAATTAAATACGAGTGCTTTATGTTTTATATTTTGCACAAGAAGATTCATTTATAAGATTCTGTAATACATATATATATATATATATATATATAGACGTGTAATGCTATCTCTCGGACTTAAAATTGGTGGAACCATCCGAACTTTAGTTGGGGCAATTCACAAAATCCCTCTCATATCTATCGAGGCCACCGCAAACCCAAGGCCACCCAATCAACCAATCAAGGCTCCATCTATTGAAGAAAGCTTGGATTCCTTTATTCATATCGATCGACAAACACAAGAAGGTATCAATAAGCGGTTTGAATCTATGGAAGCCTCGTTTAAGCGTCTTGAGACTCAAGTTGGTCAATTGACTACTCAAGTTGGTGAAATAGCTCGACATGTCTTCAAGCAAGACACACTTATGCCTTACTCTACCTTTAAACAAATAGATTTAGGGGAATTGAAGTTCACCAGGTTACGTCGCAACTTGCGATAGGTCCATTAGGTATCGTCGACAGGCATTGTTGAAAATATTTTAGTCCAAGTAGGTGGTCTTAAAATTCTCACGATTTTGTTGTTTTTGATATGGAAAAGGATAAAGGTAATCTTAAAGATCATCTTGTCTTGTTGGGTAAACCATTCATGGCAACCACTAATACTTTGATTGATGTTAAAATTTGAAAACTCGGTATGAATGTCTTGGGGCGAAACTATAACGTTTTCAATTTTGATATAGCTCGTAGTCTTGCATGTGTTTTTAATGATTATTTGATTGTTGACTCGATCGATTTTACCGTGAAAGATATCTATGGCAGAACGCAATATGCTTGGCGCAAAAACAACCGGATAAAAATTTCAAGGTTGTAAATAGGGTTTTGCTCGATGACCCGCCATGATTTTCTTTAGCTGATATCGTCAAGCTAATGACGTTAAAAAAGCTCTTCTTGGGAAGCAACCCAAGCATTTTCTCTTCGTGTGAGTTTGCATGTGTTGTTTGTTCCATTCACATGGCTTTTTGCGGATTTGTACGCGGATATGACTATGGTGCCATTTATCGATCTTCGTATTTTTCGGGCGTATCTTTTTCCTTCTCTTTTACTTTTACGTATTGAGGTCATTGCATGATTTAAGTGTGGGGAGACGATTAGTCATTGATAAAATATGATGATTGCATGTGGCTATGTTTTTAATTTGGCTAGTGATTATCCCAAGTTTAATAATAGTGTTGTTTAGTTGACTTGAAATAGATGTATTAATTTGTGTTTCAAATATGAAATAACTTTGTGAACTTGATACATAGGATTTTACTAAGTCGTGAATTAGCCTTTGTGGTAAACGAATTAGGTGATGGTTAAACAATAGTCAGGAGTTGTGGGGCTTGAATTACGAGATTTCATTGATGTGAATTAAGTTAAAACCCTATTTTGATTTTTGTCTACACAAAATTGCTAGCCTTGCGTAAAAAAAAATTATATAGCTATAAAAAAACATATAGAGCTATATATATAAAAAAAATATGGAACAATCGAGATTATACTCATTGGTTGGAGTCGCTTAGTAACTAGGAGCATTCATGAGCCCATGTTTGACTTTTTACGTAAAGCGGTGGCTCAAACATGAATATGGAAAACCACCCTAGGAGCCTTTGGAAAACATCCAAAGTTTATACCTAGTAAAAGAATATCTCGGGAGTTCTAAAAAATCATGGCTAGTAATTGCATGATTTGTTGTATGAGTAAAAAGGTTTGCAACTTTTGACACAAATTTGAAATTTAGTGAGAAATGCCAAATACTTTGATTAATGTTTAACTTTAACCGAGTGAGTTTATTACTAAGGTTAGGAATCGATGAGGAATAATTCGAGGTAGAAGGAACATGGTGTTATGGATTAATTGATTCTCAAAATTGGACATAATATTTCTTGTTGGGTTTATTGACATTATTATTTGCTTGAGGACATGCAAAAGGCTAAGTGTGGGAGAGTTGTTTTGCATGTTTTGTGTGTATTTTGTGTGATAATTTATACATATTTTTGGCGTGTTTTATTTGCATTTGCATGTTTTAGTGTTATGTTGTGTTATTTGATTGATTTTCTAAGTTTTGGTGGAATTAACAAGTTTTGGAGCAAGAAACGTTAAAAAGTCATTTGATGCAATCTGCAATAGTCATCGTATTTTGGACGTAACGTTCGCATCCAAAGCCCAATTGACATGATTCATACACTATGGAAAGCTAAGACAAAGTTCTACAATGTATATATTTCTACTAAATGCAAATGAAGACGTTTGGATGGGTTAAAAACATGTACAAATCGAAATAATATGTTGAAATCTCGGAAATGGCACGTCTTGGTATTGTGGCCATAACTCTCTCTAAAAAATTGATATTGAAGTCATTCAAGTGGCTATGGAAAGTTAAGAGAAAGATCTAGAATTCATAAGAGACATCAAAACCAAATTCCAAAGTTGTAAGGCGCGTGGGCGCACTGCATGGCTGATGGTAGAATAGGCATGGGGCCTTGTGTTGCGCAGCGTGGTCGCGCGCGATGATTTCTGAACACGAAATTTGCAATTTTCTTCCAATTTTTGGCTCTTCCACCTTGTTTAGGACTCTAGGCTTATAAATAGGACTTGGGAGCCCTTATTTTCGACACACTTTACTTTTTAACACTTTTAGACTCTAGTTTTTTTTTTTTCTCTTACTTTTCAACATTGGGATTGCTTGGGTTCTTCCAATTGAAGTTAATTTTGTGGCTTGATCAAAGCGTGATATTTCTTCATCTCTTTTGTCCGATTTCAATTGTTGGGTAATTATTATTGTTGCATGATGATGTTTATGATTGTTTACTTTCCTTCAATTGAGATTATGATCCATCCCCAATCATGAACTAATTTTCTTGTTCTAGGATTAGGATAATTTGATTCAAACAAACAAACATGAGTATTGACTAATTTATTTGCTTTCTGAATATATTGTTTTATTTGTTGATTAATTGTTTGGCCAACTCTTGATTGTTTTGAGGGAATAATTAAGATCGAGAGAAGATATTATTCTGGACTAAATTTATTTAGGGGTTAGATATGAATAAAAAATGTATTATCTAGTTTGGGTTCAATGAAAATAGCAAATTATGTTGGGATAAGCCGTAATCTGTGAATACATGAGTTATCGATCTAGGCCTTACGTTTATATGTTTGTTATATTTGTTAATCGCATGATCAATTAGTTGATATTTTGTTTGCAAGTTTGATGAGATGATTGAAATCCTAGACTTTCATCCAAATCTTTTCTCCAAGTTTAATCGTGTTTAGTTTTAATTCGTCTTTTTAATTATTTTTCTTTAGTTTATTAAAACTACAAATTTAGTTAGAGTGTTTAGGTTTTATTTTCGTCAATTATGTGCATAATAATTATTTGCGGCTAAGTCTTCCTTGAGAGACGACTTGTGGTCAACTTGCGACCTACGATTGATCTCGTTCTCTTGCGAGAATTGCTAGATTTATTTTAGGTGTTTAGCGATCGAACAATCACGAAGCGCGCTGGAGCTCGTACACATGATGTTTGTGGACCAATTAAGCCAAATGTCCGCCAAAAATTATTTGGATCTCGATCTGCAAATGTGCGAGTGTAGTTTATAGGATAATGGCAAGTAAGGTCGTATTCCTCGGGGATTGTCTACGAAACACTTAGGCTATAATAACATCATATTCAATTTTATCGAAACAACCGAAAATCAAGAGTTTTATAAAAAGAATCAAAAATTAAAAATAAAAAAATAAATTTTGAACTCACAAGACTTTTCAACATATAAGAAAGCAACCCTAGGCACATAATCTCAACATGCTTCTTCAATATTAAATCCAATTAATGTTTCACAAAACCAATTCATGTGTTTCTATGGGTTCAATTCTAAGCTAGTTTACTCACCCTCCAGGGTGGCGCATAAACAATAGATTAATAATAATTGAGGTCTCCCGATGCATCACAAATATTATTAACTCTAATGATCTTTGAATTGAAATACTCCCTACAAACATAAGTAGTCTCCGATATATTTACCTGTTTATGTCTGGAATTCGATTTTCGTCTTGCTAGAACTCACCTCCGGATTATGGACTAACAAGTATGACATGAAAATTATTGGCCAAATATTCAACAATTAAAAATAAGCACTCGAATTCATAAAATAGAACACATGAATCAATTAAGAAAACAATCAATCAAGATTTAACATGAATCCACGTTTTGATTATGCCATAAGTTCGAAAGATTAGCCAAACATTGATAATAAATTCATAGACAAACTTGAAATCAATATTGTGACATTGTTTAAATACGACAAAGAGATCTAAACTAAGAAAGAGAACCCATTCTTGTCAGGATGGATCCTCCTTCCAAGCCTTTGACATCCTTGTGCCTCCGTAGATGTGAAAGGCCTTGTAGTGTTGTCGTAACCTAGCCTTCCTCTCTCGGAAGACCTTTGATCTAAGTAATCCTATGTATTTTGGTGTGTTGTATGTTTTATGAATGAATAAATTTCCGTGCAAGCCTTGGTCCCTTTATATAGGTGCTTGGAGAGATCACTTGTAGAGTTTCGGTAGGAAAAGAACACAAAAATCCGCCACGAGACATCATCACAGGCCGAGTAGTTTCACACATGGCCACACCACACGGCCCACCGTGTGGTCCTACATGGGCCGACCGTGCGACTTGGTTTTCCTCTATTTTCTCCCAAACACTTCACATGGTTATGTTGCTTCACACGGACATGTCACGCAGCCGTGTCACCTGCGAGGGTTGACCAGGTGTGGTTGGTTTTCGCCCATTTTTTTCGTCTTTTCGACCTTCTCTTTGCACTCATCAATCTTGCCGGGCCTTCCAACCGATATCTTTTCATTTAAGCTTCGTTTCTGTAAAAAAGTTACAAGAATACGCATATCATGCCCTTCTAAGGAAACCAAGTAAAACACACTTAATATACATGCAAATGCATCAATAATGTAGTAAAATAAGCCCTTAAATGCACGTATATTTTACACGTATCAAAATCCCCCAAATTTAAACCATTGCTCGTCCTCGAGCAAATTAAGAAAAAAATAATATCAGGGGTACAAAGAACACATAAGAACACTATAAACATTCAATCTCATTTGACTTCATATCTAAGTAAACCATGCAATTCATTATCAAGAAGTAATCATTCACAAGTTCGGCATAATTAATACTCTCTCCGGTACTTGACATCGCGACTCACAAGTAAGTAGTGTATCACTCAACTCACAAAGTGTAGGTAAGTGTTTATGCTCAAAATAAATTCGGTGAATGTAGAACTACCATAAAGCTTGCAAATCGTCTAACATCTCGACCACTTTAGTGTGAACAATTTAAGAATCAAAAAGGACTTTCATTTGGTTGTAATGTAGGCTCTTTGGTAAGGGTAGGGAAAATTTGGATAAGTGACTTGACTTGAGCAAATAGAATTTAAGTACACGGACTCGCAACTCACCAACCCAATTTCATTAAAAACTATTTTTTAAGATATTTTCTTTTTCAACTCAACTTCACCCTTGTTCTCCTTATTTTCATTTTTAGGCCGGTTTGCCTTTTTTCTTTTCTTTTTCTTTAGCCTCAAGCTCTCAATTTCTCAAAATTTGCAGAATCTTTCTTTCTTTTGCTTTCCTTTGCTCGATTTTTCTCTTTCTTTTTCGAGATCTATTATTCTTTCATTTACCTAGAATCTTTGCTCATCCCTCATTCTTTTGTCAACTTTCTGTCTTTTTCACAATTTCGCCAAATCTCCCCCAAACTATTCATTTTCTATAAGCTCAAGTAATTTTAGGGATAAAAATCATCTTTCAATTTTAAAGATCAAAAGGTGGCTAACAATAAAATGTTAAGGCTCAAAGTGCTAACTAGGGAATCATGAGTTCATATGTATGCTTTTTAGGCTAAATATGCTAAACAAAGATGACCTTAAATCATCGTCAAAAATTGCACACACACATGGCTTCAATGAAGATACAAAGCAAGTTCTAGAGTTCAAGCAATCATGAATGACACACTCAAAAAAAATAAGATCGCATAAGATAAAAGCGAGTTATAGGTACAAAAGCTCACATGCTTATTTTTCGCAACATGCTCAAATACCCAATTTTCTTAATTAGTGCCAAACAAATAAAAGACATATCCTCAACAATTATCGCATTATTCAAAAAAATATGTCATCTCATAAAATCAAATGCTCATAGTAAAAATCATACGGAAGCTTTTTGTACTCTTTCGAAATCTTGATCAAAATCACACACAAAAGCAATTAAACGTGCTAAGACAATAAACATGCAAAAATAAATAACAAAATAAAATAAAAATCAAAAATTGAATTTTTTTTATTTTAATTTTTTGAAATTTTTTATGCAAATTTTATGCTCTACATGCAATCCTAAATGCAATGCAAAATGCTGTGATACTAATTTACGCATTCTTGGCAACCCTCCCAAACTTAAGATATACTTCGTCTCGAACATATGAGGAAATTATCAAATGAAAAGAGGAACGCGTAAAAAGTACTTACATAATTAATGTGGTGGTGGAGGTGGAGGATAGTGGTCTTGTGATATGTGTCATCGATCCATACGAGACATCATCTCGCACATGTATTCTTTGTTGTTGGGTGATAACATCGAACTTTTGTAAATATTCGGTGTGATATTCATCAATTGTCATTTGTCAATCGATAAGTATCATCTATTAGCTTGCCCACATCGGCTTCCACCCTTTCAAGACTATCACTCATTCTCCATGGCGGTTACCCCTTTGTCAGAGGATTCGACACATCCCTTTCATGCATAGGCTCATCTTGCTCTTCTGGCAAGTAGTCCCCCTGATCACCTCTCATTAACCAATTACCCTATTTCTTATAGAAGTAGCTTAGGGTTTGGGAGCCTAACTCTAGTTCTATCCGCATGATTCAACCAAGAATTGCGCGCCAATCAAATTGAATCATTTTCATAGCAGACAAAATAGTCATATCAATTAGTTTTGCCACATTGGCCTCCACATACCCCTCAAAGCTAATATTAAAGTGTTCACTATAGGAGTAATAAGCTTACCAATACAAATTCCTCCCTTTTCTTATTTTCTCACTCTATCAAATTTTCGGGCTATCATAGCCCGACATTTTGGCACAACCTCCATCACGATGCCATACACCAACTAATGAACAACTCGTCTATTCTTAAAGCCCCTTTGTTATCCTCCTCGCAAACACCATTTCCGCTAAAGTTCTTTGGCCATAGCGAAATACGGGTTCAGAAAGGCTAGATGCCTTTGAAGTACCCAGTGTATAAATCCGTTTACTCGTTATATCCCTCCAAAACCTATCTTTATCAAAATCTTCATGTTCTTCTACCCCATGTGGAGTTCTATATGTTGCATTTAAATCATCAATTGATAACTCCCTCGGCTCATTTGCTAACCGGAACCTAATCCCCATCAAATTTTATTTTCGGACAACCAATTCAAAACTACTTAAGAACTCAATCGTATAAATTGAATAAGTAGCCCAATGCCCGTTCAACAGTTCATGCCAATCTCTACGACCGCACATAGCCCGAAAATCTTCCAACAAACCTAAATTAACAAGAGTAGTTTCATCAGGGTACCTTGTATTTATCTGTTGCTGGTAACAGAGCACCGCCCATCGAGACCGGTGTGTTTCATCCGACATGATGACATTAGAAGCCTCTGGTTCGTCGGCCGCATACTCTGGTTGTGACTCGGGTTCGGGTTCCGGTTCCGGTGTTGGCTCATTTCTTCTTCTACTGTTCCTTCTTGTTTCTCTTTCTCCCCTAGAAGCCATGAAAAACCGAGTCTTTTTTTGAAGTATTAAAATCTGGAATTTGGAAATTAAAAATCCCCAACTTGGTGAAGAACTTGTAAAAGTTGAAAAATTGCAGGAGTTTGGTGATGGGTTTCATAATAAAGTAAATAATTTGTGTTTTTAGGGTGAGATTTAGAGTGAATTTGGAGGAGATTTAGAGAAGAGTTTGAGTGTTTTGGGAGAAAATTTTTGAGTTGTAGGGTTTAGGTAGGAGAGAGTGGGATGAAAATTGAGTTTTGAAAGTTAAAAAGGAGAAGAATCCCGTCTGTTACGTCCACATGGCCCGTGTGGGTTCTCACCGCCGCCAGGGTGAGACCATAGCGTCCGCTTCGCCTCATTGTCTAACTCCACATGGCTATGTGGTGTCCCTGACTTTGGCCGTGTGACGATTCGCTCATGAGTCACGCGGCCGTGTGACTTGGTTCACACGACCGTGAGATGTATTTTCGTACTATTGTTTTTTAGAATTCAGTGTTTGTCGTGATGCCCCCTACACAACAACTCACAAAATCAAACACAACTAAAAATTAAGTTAATACTAAAAAATGGAATTAAAATTTAATTAAATTGAAGGCGATCAAAATAAATAAATAAAAATAGGAAATAAATTGGGTTGCCTCTCATAAAGCGCTAAGTTTCGTCTTTCGGCCGGACTTGAGATCTTTTTTTTTATTATCACCGAACTTGGTCGGTTGAAATCTGTGAGCCCTCGTGTCGCACCATCCACGCACGAATGGCCTTGCACTGTTCTCTCGGATTCACATTTGCATCGCTTGGGAATTTGACTTTCTGATGTTGGCCTCTCACTGCAGTAGCGATCTGGGCTACTTGTGTTTCTAGAGATTTCAATTTGGCATTTACGTTCGTGTTCAACTGTAATATCCTGTTAATTTTTACTATATTTATTAATATTATTATTTGTTTGATTATCTTATTAATAGTATTTATTTGATTAATTTAAATATGATTATCTATTATTAATTATTTAAAACAATCATTATCTTCCCACAATCCAAATTAGTGATGAAACTTCACTTCTGATACAATTTGTTTTTCATAAACACGGGAGGTGAGATTTAAGCTTATCAACAAATATTTGTTCCTATCATCAATACCAGAAATACAATCCTATATCACATTAAACCCTACACTTGTTCTTTTCTCAATTCTCCTGCAAAATCGAAACACGTAAATTCTCTCATAAATTGTATTCTTATGTTCTCCCATTCAATAGAAAGACAACAAACTCAATTTCAAAGAAAAAAAAGTTTCCTCCTTCTTTCCCCCCTGCCAACGCCAACCACCCATCAGAAATACACTTCAGTAAATTTCTAGAATCACCCAAATATCACAACCAATATTTGATTCAATTCAGCCCACATAAATCAAATCCAAAAAAAGAGAAAAATCGAATAGAGGAGAAAGAGAAGGGCAGCCGCCCGCGCTCATTTGCCTCACAAAATCCCGAGCCCAGAAAACCTCACTATGATACGAACCAAGCCCGATACTTTCCATCTTCGCTGCGAGCTTCAGCGTCGAGTCGCCGGTGTGTAAAAGGTTTTAGAGGGAGGTGAAAAAAAAATTAAATAAATTGGGGGAGAGGCGATTTTGCCGAGCAGAGAAACTTGAGGGTGAGAGAGAGTTTGATTTGGTGATTGAGGGATTCAAGAATAGTAGAAAAAAAGAAGAAGAAGATGGGTTGAGATTGACGGAGAGTTGCAGAGTGCCAAGTAAAGATGAGAAAGAAAATAGGAAAATTGGGAGTAGGGGGTTGGGGGGTGGGGGGGCCATGAGCTGGGAAGTGGGGTTGAGGGCTTTATGTTATTCTTAATTTGGGGCTTATATTCAATTTGGGCCTTAGGAATCCAATCACAGTTTTCTTTATGAATTTGAGAACTTTGATCAGTTGACCAACTTTCAATCCAGTTTTTATAATCTCACTTCTTATTTTAGTTTTCGATCCCTTTTCTTAATCAGCCCAAATCCTACATTATTTATTAATTGTACTTTATAATTTATTGTAGAAAATGAAGATAGCGAGGAGTAGGATTTCCTGCATTATTGCATTCTCCGCACAGATATCTGCAATTAATTGAGGTGGGGATATTTCTATTCACCTCTTGTTTGTCATTATTAAATGCTTCATGTACGTGTATTCATTTATTTGCAATGTGGAATAAAATAAATCATGTTAGCCTAGAGCCGTAAGAAGGTCCGGGATCAAAATTATCCTCGAGGTGAACCTGCAGTGTTATAATTAGTCTGGAGCTGTAAGAAGGTCAGGATCAAAGCATCCTCGGGATGAACCCGCAATACTTAGTCGTGGGTGAAAAAGGTCAGGGATCAAATGTATCCTTAGGGTGTCATGATTATAAAGTAACTGGCCAGTCAAAATAAAAGTTAATTACATATTGAATATTTATGACTATGCCTATTGTTATATTTAATTATGACAAATGTGTCCCCATCGAGCGAGTTGAAAGCTCACCCCGTATTTATTAACATCTTTCCTCAATGAGGAGTCCGAACGAGGATTGGAGTCGGTGGATGCAAAATAAATAAATTTTATTTATTTTACAACTTTAGGAATATTTTATTTTGTTAACGGATTTTTAGTTACTATTTTATTTTCGGATGGCTGATGTTCGGGTTCGAATTAAAGTACTTTTATTTATTTGGATGCGGATTTTAATCATATGCTATTTTTTTAAAAGATCTTGTTCTTTTAATTAAGTTATGGGCACTGCTGGATAAAATAATTGTACTGTTAGAATTTTGGGTCCTTACAAGTGGTATCAGATCAGGTCTACGGTTCTGTAGACTTGTTATAAAAAATGTGTGTCTTTTTAAATATTTAAATAGAAAAAAAATACTATAGTGACATCCACCTCCGCCATATCTCTCCGGATTCTTTAAGGTATGCAAATTTATTATGTCATTACTCAAATTGTTCATGATATGCCATATCATAACATTATGCAACACATATTATTCATGTCATTATGTCTTGTTGCTTTTATTTCATACTCTTATTTGCATGTGTACTTGCTATATTAGAAGAACGAACTCTAGGCTCCTCGCGTTAAAAAAAAGGGAGACTCATAATGAATTATATTGACTTTACAGTATTAATATATATAAGGACTTTCTTTTATTTTTATTTTGACTACTATGCGATAATAACTTAAGATGGGTACTAAGAACGTATTACATATGATTATAGGAATATGGCTCCACGAAATCCTCCACGAGTGCCTCGACGCCCCCGAACTTTTAACCAGGACAATGTTGGGAACCAAGACAATGAAGGAAACCCAACTAACACTGGAAACCAACCTACGACTGGAGACTTGTTTGCGGAGATCCTCAGTGTCGTACAGAACAACAATGGGAACAATAACAACAATAGACGAGAGTGGTGGAACAATTTCGCCATTACCATCCACCCACATTCAACTGACGTGATGGCCAAAGTGAGTAGATTGAAGAATGGTTAAGAGCGGTGGAAAGGATTTTGATTTATAGTTTGCACTGGATGAACAACGAGTGGCTTCAAGCGCGCTTTCCAACTAATCGATGATGCGGATCATTGGAGGGAAGGTTCTTTGGAGAAACAGGATGAAGAAGAACGGAATGCATTATCCTGGGATGAATTTAAGGAAGTGGTGATGGAGAAGTATTTCCCTATATCCTACCGTGACAAGAAGAAAAATAGAATTACTGAACTTCATGCAAAGGGGATTGATTTGTAACTAAATACGAAAAAGAGTTTAACCAATTATGTCGGTTTGCACCACATCCGGATGATACCGACCTAAATAAAGCCTTGAGATTCAGAATAGGATTGAGGTCACAATTATCTGGAATTTTATCTGCACAGGGGGAATTGGAATATTCTGTGATGGTTAGAAGGGCTCATGAAGTTGAAGCAGGACTATTGGGGATGATGATGACCAAAGCCGATGGTTGTGTCTAAAAAGAGAAAGTTTGATGGGACAAAGAATAAGATGGGGAATCGGAGAATAAGCAGGATAAAAATTGATGGAAGTTCTCGCCCGAGTGCATCAAACAATAAGTCGACCGCCTTGAAAAATGCAACAAGAATCACTACGGGAATGTTTAGGGACAAGGAAAGTGTTTTATGTGTAGAAACCGGGTCACGATGCTCCTAATTTCCCCACCGTTGAAAGACAGAGGAGAAATGAGGTGACAAAGAGGCATCGCTCGAATGTATGCTATGATCTTAGGAAGAGGCGAATCGTAACCCGGTGCGATGTCGGGTATGTTAACAATATCTCAAATACCGCGCTTGTACTTTTCGACATCGGTGCCACACTCCTTTATATCTGCTAAGTTTAAGGATGCTAGAATAGATGCACGCCTGGAGATTAGTTCGCCATCCGGAAAGACAATAACATCGACATAATGGACAATAATATATACATGAACATTGGGGGAAACATGTAGAAGGCGACGTATACATAATTGAGATGAAGGACTTTGACGTAATTTTAGGCATGAATTGGCTTAGTAAGTATCAGGCGGGCATTAAGTGCCAAGAGAAGGAGATAACACTCAAATTACTCCGGAGATGAGGAAATTACGTTCTATGTAGTTAACTCTAAGTCCTGCATCATGAGTTATATTGGTGATGAAGGCGCGGAAGATGTTGGCAAAAGAGAATTGTCGGGGTATTTAGTGAGTTTAGTCGAAGCTCCAACAAGCGGACCTAACACCTACCGACGTACCAATTGTTCGAGAGTTCTTGGACATATTTCCAGAGCACTTGCCTGGAGTTCCGCCGGACTGACAAGTCAAATTTTCTATAGATTTGGTACTCGGGGCAACACCGATATCTAAGGCACCATACAGAATGACACCAAAAGAGATACAAGAACTAAAAGTGCGTATACAAGAATTGCTGGACTTGGGATTTATTAGGCCTAGTGTATCACCATAGGGAGCATCAATCCTGTTTGTTAAGAAGAAGGATGGGTCATTAAGGATGTGTATCGATTATAGAGAACTTAATTGACTCACCGTGAAGAACAAGTATCCACTACCAAGAATCGAAGACTTGTTCGATCAATTGAGGAGTGTCAGTACGTTTTCGAAGATTGATTTGAGATCCGGGTATCACCAATTGAATATTAAGGAGAGTGATATCTCGAAGACAGCATTTAGGACCCGATATGGACATTACGAGTTTGTAGTGATGCCGTTTGGGTTGAGTAACGCACCAACAGTGTTCATGGACTTGATGAATAGAGTGTTCTACCCGTTTTTGGACCAATTCGTCATAGTCTTTATAGACGACATACTCGTGTATTCAAGGGATAAGGAGCAACACGAGGAACACTTGAGGATATTGCTTGAGACACTTCGCAATGAGAAGTTATATGCAAAGTTCAAGAAGTGTAAGTTTTGGCTAGATCGAGTTGGATTTCTTGGACATGTAATCAATGCGAACGGAATTGAAGTAGATCTAGTAAAGGTTGAAGCAGTTAATGAATGGAGGACACCTACGAATGCGAGTGAGGTTCGCAGTTTCTTGGGATTGGCAGGATATTATCGCAAATTTATAGAAGGATTTTCGAAAAATAGTTGCGCCCATGACTCGACTCACTAGAAAGGAGAGAAGCTTTTGTGGACCGAGAAATGCGAGGAGAGCTTCCAAGAGTTGAAATGAAAACTAACCCGGCGGTATTGATGATTCCCGACCCAACCACGGACTTTGTGATTTATGACACATCAAAACAAGGCTTCAGGGTGCGTATTGATGCAAAGACGGAAAGGTGGTTGCCTATGCCTCAAGACAATTAAAGCCACACGAATCGAACTACCCGACTCATGATTTAGAGTTAGCTGCAGAGTCCATGCATGAAGATTTGGAGATATTATCTCGTATGGTGGGAAATGTGAGACATTCACCGATCATAAGAGTTTGGAATATCTATTTACTTAGAAGGAGTTAAATATGAGACAGGAGGAGATGGTTATAATCGGTTAAGGACTATGATTGCACCATCAACTATCATCCTGGCAAAGCTAATGTAGTAGCCGATGCCTGAGCCGTAAAGACTAAAGGTGAGTTGTCTAGTTTGCTCACGCAACAAGAGCAATTAATCCGAGAGTTTGCGAGTCGAAGATTGAAGTCGTAACCCCACCGAGAAGTATAAAGCGATTGGAATCATTGGTAGTTCAACCCACTTTGAGAGAAAGGATCAAAGAAAACAAAGTCGAGATCTGTTTTTGAACAAAACGAAGGGACCAATTCGAGAAGGAAATATAATAGGGTTTGTCATAGAGGATGATGGTGTTTTGACATATGAAGGGAGATTGTGTGTTCCTAAGGAGGAAGAACTTAGGAAAGAGATACTTGAAGAAGCTCATTGTACGCCATACACGGCCCCACCTGAGGAGGTACAAAGATGTACCAAAATTTAAGAGAAGCCTTTTGGGGCGAAGTATGAAGAGAGACATTTGATCTTTTGTAGAGAAATATTTGATATGCCAAAGCAAGTCAAAGCCGAGCATCAACGACCGCCCTGGCTTGCTCAAGCATCTTGAAATCCTGCAGAATGGAAATGGGAGCACATAACGATGGATTTTGTGGTAGACCGCCATGATCACTAAAGGAAATAAAGTAGTATGGGTTGTTGTAGATCGATTAACTAAGTCACTCACTATCTCCGATCAAAATGACATTCAAGATATAGACCAATATGCACAAATATACATCCGAGGATAGTGAAACTACATGGAGTTAGGTGTCCATTGATCGGACAGAGATACAAGATTTACTTCTAAGTTTTGGAGAACCTTACAGATCGCCTTTAGGAACAAATCAAGTTTAGTATCGCTTACCACCCGCAGACAGATGGACGATCCCCGAGAGGACGATCTGAGATATTGGAAGACATGTTGAGAGCATGTGTGCTTGATGTAGACGAAATTGGGAATCATTATTCGCATTTGGTGGAGTTTGCTTATAACAACGATTACAAGCGACTATCGGGATGACCCTTATGAGGCATTGTATGGGAGAAAGTGTAGATCTCCATTGTCTTTGGGAGCGAGGTCGGAGAAAATAAGATGTTGGGACCGGAGTTGATTCGACAAACAAGGGGAAAAAATAGCAAAAATCCAAGATCGAATCGAATAGCACAAGATAGACAAAAATCGTATGTTGATCGCCGAAGAAAAGACTTACGATTCGAGGTGGGAAAGACAATGTGTTTTCAAGGTAAAGACTGGTAAGAGGAGTGATAAGATTTGGTGATAAAGGAAAGCTAAGCCAAGATTACATAGACCGTTCGAAATATTGAAAAGAGTCGGAGATTTAGCTTATCACCGCATTGCCGCCACGCCCGTCGGGCGTACATGATGTTTTTCACATATCGATGTTGAGAAAGTATGTTCATGACCCAACTCATATTGTCAACTACGAAGATCTGCAGATTAATGATGACTTATCCTACAAAGAAACACCTAAAGCCATTTTGGAGTGAAAAGTCCATGCGAGGAATAATGACATAAGCTTGATTAAAGTGCAATGGAGATGCCATGGAACAAATGAAGCCACATGGGAGCGCGAAGAGGAGATACGCGCCAAGTACCCTAACTTCCTGTTTGGTGAGTTATCAAATTTCGAGGACGAAATTATTAGTTAAGGGGATAGAATGTAATATCTGTTAATTTTTAATATATTTATTAATATTATTATTTGTTTAATTATCTTATTAATAGTATTTACTTGATTAATTTAAATATAATTATCTATTATTAATTATTTAAATCAATCATTATCCTCCCACAATCCAAATTAGTGATAAAACTTCACTTCTGATACAATTTGTTTTTTATAAACATGGGATGTGAGATTTAAGCTTATCAACAAATATTTGTTCCTATCATCAATACCAGAAATACAATTCTATATCACATTAAACCCTACAATTGTTCTTTTCTCAATTCTCCTGCAAAATCAAAACACATAAATTCTCTCATAAATTTTATTCTTCTTTTCTCCCGTTCAACAGAAATACAACAAACTCAACTTCAAAGGAAAAAAAAGTTTCCTTCTTCTTTGCCCCCAACGCCAACCACTCGTGCGAAATACACTCCGGTAAAGTTCTAGAATCACACCCAAATATCACAACTAATATTTGATTCAATTCAGCCCACAGAAATCAAATCCGAAAAAAAGAGAAAAATCGGATAGAGGAGAAAGAGAATTGCAGCCGCCCGCGCTAATTCGCCTCACAAAATCTAGAGCCCAGAAAACCTCACTACGATACGAACCAAGCCCGATACTTTCCAACTTCGCTTCGAGCTTCGGCGTCGAGTCGCCGGTGTGTAAAAGGTTTTGGAGGAAGGTGAAAAAAGAAACTAAATAAATTGGGGAGGGGCGATTTTGCCTAGCATAGACACTGGAGAATGAGAGAGAGTTTGATTTGCTGATTGAGGGATTTCAGAAAAGTAGAAAAAAAGAAGAAGAAAATGGGTTGAGATTGACGGGGAGTTGCAGAGTGCCAAGTAAAGATGAGAAAGAAAATAGGAAAATTGGGAGTAGGGTGGGTCGGGGGTGGGGGCCGTGAGTTGGGAAGTGGGGTTGAGAGCGTTATGTTATTCTAATTTGGAGTTTATGTTCAATTTGGGCTTTAGACATCCAATCATAGTTTTCTTTATGAATTTGAGAACTTTGATTAGTTGACCAGCTTTCAGTCTAGTTTTTATAATCTCCCTTCTTATTTTACTTGTCGATCCCTTTTCTTGATCAGCCCAAATCCTATATTATTTATTAATTGTACTTTATAATTTATTGTAGAAAATGAAGATAACGAGGAGTAGGATTTTCGCAATATCGATTCCGCACGATATCTGCATTTAATTGAGGTGGGGATATTTCTATTCACCTCTTGTTTGTCATTATTAAACGCTTCGTATCGTGTATTCATTTATGTGCAATGTGGAATAAAATAAATCATGTTAGCTAGGGGTAGTAAGAAAGTCCGGGATCAAAAGTATCCAGGGTGAACCACGAGTGTTATAATTATACGGGTCTGTAAGAAGGTCGTGATCAAAAATCCTCGGGGTGAACCGCGATCTTAGTCGGTGGGTAAGAAGGTCCGGGATCAAATGTATCCCGGGGTGTACCCGCATTACTATAAAAATCGCCAGTCAAAATAAAAGTTAATTACATGTTAAATGTTTTTGACAATGCCTAGTGTTGTATTTAATTATGACAAATGTATCCCATTGAAGCGAGTTGAAAACTCACTGTATTTATTAACACTTTTCGAGGTTGAGGAGTCCGAGTGAGGATTGAGGCGTTGGATGCAAAATAAATAAATTTTATTTATTTTACAACTTTGGGAATATTTTATTTTGTTAACGGATTTTTAGTTACTATTTTATTTTTGGATGGTCGATGTTTGAGTTCGAACTAAAGTACTTTTATTTATTTGGATGCGGATTTTTAATCACATGCAATTTTTTAAAAATCATTTTCTTTTAATTAAGTTATGGGCACTCTTTGGATAAAATAATTGTACTATTAGAATTTTGGGTCGTTACATCAATCGAAAGTGACTTTTTCTTCAATCCTCGCTTCATCTTTGCTTCATCCTTGTTCGATCTTGCTCTAGTTTCTCTAATAAACGAGGATAACATCATTCTCTATCGATGCTTTCTTATCACTTGACTCCGCTCCGCCTTTATTGCCCACATTAAATCCCGGAGGTGGTCGCAAAAGCGTTTTGTTATTAGCATATGAAACGTTTTCATGGTTTCGCATGATCCCGGATGATAGTAATTGGGTGTCTAATTATTTCTATAATTGTTGTTGAAGTTCCTTCGTTGTACCACAAAATTTGCCTCTTCTTTAACAATCACAGGATCTCTTAGAGTCACTTCCCCGCATTGCATCCATTTTCATATTCAAGACGGATACTTGTTCCGCGTGAGCATGGCAACTTTCTCATCCCGAACCTCTCCGCCACACGCCTAACATTGGATCTTCCGGATGGCCACCGATAACTATTATTTGCCATCTCCTACAATGATTCTAGTGCCTCATCGGATATTTCCTAGCGGTGCACCCCAAATGCAAAGATCTATAATAGTTTTTTTGTGTTGCCACTTAAACCATTATGAAAATATGAACTTGTTTGTAGTCGGGATATCCATGTTGAGGGCACTTCCTTAGTAATTCTCTAAATCTATCCCATGCCTCATATAATGGCTCTGAATCTAACTTCCTAAACTGGGCGACTTCAGATTTCAATTACAGCGTCTTACTAGGGGGAAAGTATTTGGCTAAAAACCTGACTTAGTTCAGTCCAATCTGCTGCGGGTGGTATTAGAGAGCATAACCATCCCTTAGCCTTATCGCACAGAGAGAATGCGAAAAGGCGGCATCAAATGGTATCCTCAGAAACACCATTCATCTTAACAGTATCGCATATTTCTAAGAATTGCGCTAGATGCGCATTTGGATCCTCAACGGCTCTTCCCCCAAACCGATTTTTTGAAACCATCTGGATCAATACATGTTTTAGTTCAAAGTTGTTTGCATTGATCACCGTGGCCACACCCCCATAAGTCCAACTAACTTCCGGGAAGTAGTCCCTAACCCCTTCTCGCGGGTCTTTCCACAACACGGTCTATACATCCGCCCCAGGGTGGGCGTTCTAATTGTTTTTGTTATTCCCACACTCCGAGTAGTCCCATCCACCATTGTTTTAGATCTTTTCCTTAGTTGTTTTGTTGTCTTCTCGATTTCTAAATCAATGGGTATTAGTTGGGTAAATCTAGAACACGTGATCATGCACTATTTACACTTAAAAAAACAATGTTAGAACAGGAGAAATAATTTTACAAAAATATAAAAAATAAAAAAAATAAGAAAATAAAATAAATAAATAAAATAAAAATAATAAAAAAAATAAGAATATACAAAAAGTCGAAAAATAAAAATAAAAATATTTACAAAAAGTTTCAATTAATATTGAACTACTTATTACTATATCTAAGTAGAAAACTTGTTCGCCAAAAAATTATTTGGATCTCTACATCATGTGTACAAAGTGTAGTTTATAGGATAATGGCAAGCAATGTCGTATTCCTCGGGGATTGACTACGAAACACTTAGGCTATAATAACATCGAATTCAATTTTATTGAAGCAACCAAATAACAAGAGTTTTATAAAAATAATCGAAAATTAAAAATAAAAAGAAATAAATTTCAAACTCCACAAGCCTTTTCAACAAATACGAAAGTAACTCCCCAGGCACATAATCTCAACATGTTTCTTCAATATTAAATCCAATTAATGTTTCACAAAACCAATTCATGTGTTTCTATGGGTTCAATTCCTAAACTAGTTTATTCCTCTTCCGGATGGCGCATAAATAGTAGATTAATAATAATTGAGGTCTCCCGATGCATCACAACTATTAACTCCCATGAGATCTTTGAATTGAAATACTCCCCACAAACAAGTAGTCTCCGATACATTACCCTCGTTTATGTCGAATCGATTTTTCGTCTTGCTAGAACTCACCTCCCGGATTATAGACTAACAAGTATGACATCCAAATTATTGGCCAAATAATCAACAATTACAAATAAGCACTAATTCATAAAATAGAACACATGAATCAATTAAAAAAATAATCAATCAAGATTTAACATGAATCCACAGTTTTGATTATGCCCTAAGATCCGAAAAATTAGCCAAACATTGATAACAAATTAATAGACAAACTTGAAATCAACGTTGTGACATCATTTAAGTACAAAGAGATCTAAACTAAGAAAGAAAACCCCTTCATGTCGGGATGAATTCTCCTTCCAAGCTTTTGAAACCCTTGTGCTTCCGTAGATGTGAAAGGCCTTGTGATGTTCTTTGTAACCTAGCTCTCCTCTCTCGAGAAGACCTTTGATCCGTGCAATCCTGTGTATTTTGGTGTGTTGTATGTTGTATGAATGAATGAATTTTCGTGCCAACTTTGGTCCCTTTATATAAGTGCTTGGAGAGATCACTTCAGAGAGTTCAGTAGGAAAAGGACACAAAAATACGCCACGGACACATCGCACGGGCCGTGTGGTTTCACATGGCCACACCACACGACCGTGTGGTCTATCGGGCCGACCGTTCGCTTGATTTGCCCTTGTTTTCTCCCGAACACTTCACACGGTTATGTTGCTTGACACGGACATGTCACACAACCATGTCACCCGCACGGCTGACCGTGTGGTTGGTTTTAAATCCATTTTCTTTGTATTTTCGACCTTATCTTTGCACTCATCAATCTTGTCAGGGCCTTCCAACTGATATCTTTTCATTTAAGCTTTGTTTCGTAAAAAGTTACAAGAATACGCAGATCATGCCCTTCTAAGGAAACCAAGTAAAACACACTTAATATACATGCAAATGCATGAATAATGTAGTAAAATAAGCCCTTAAATGCACGTAAATTTTACACGTATCACCATGCTCTCTCGGTAAAAATAATTATTTCCTCCTATTTATTGATGATTTCTCTAGAAAGACTGGGTATATTTTTTGAAACAAGTCCAAGTGTTCAAGCATTCAAAAAGTTCAAAGTTATGGTGGAAAATTAAAGTGGAAGCAAAATTAAAGCAATGAGATCGGATCAAGGAGGATAATTCATATCTAAAGATTTCCAAGACTTTTGTGAAGCAAAACGGAATCACGCGTCCATTGATAGTCCCAAGATCCCCCAACAAAACGGGCGTGGATGAGAGAAAGAATAGAACAATTCTCAAAATGGCGAGATGCATACTCAAAAGAAAAATTTTGCCAAAGGATTTTGTCCAAGGCGTTGGCGCGTGCGATCTATCCGACAAACCATTCACCAACCGAATTGTGTGGGAAAAAACACCACAAGAAGCTTGGAGTGGAAGAAAACCAGGTATTTCTCATCTAAAAGTATTTGGAAGCAAAGCATATCGCTGCGCACAACGCATCGAATGAGAGAAGAAGTAGGTTCGATGACAAGAGCGAGATATTCATCTTCATTGGGTATGACTCAAACTCAAAAGTGCTATAAATTATATAATCCAAACACTAAGAAACTCATAATAAGTCGCGATGTGCGGTTTGACGAAAAATCGAATGGGATTTCGGCTCCCAAAATGACTTCAATTTCTTTCATAAATTTCAAGAAAATGAGCCAAGATCGATCGAGCCAACTACATAGGTCCGACAAAAGCCAACTACTCCATCTACATCACAATCAACAGTTGAAGGAGACTCGCCACCATCATTTCTAAATGAAAGAGGCATAACTTGTGCAAGAAGTCTAGAAGATCTTTATGAGAATACCGAGAGGATGGACGATATCACACTATTCTAACTATTTACTGATTGTGAACCGGTGACTTTTAAAGAAGCGAGTCAAAATAAAAGATGGAGAGATGCTATGGATGAGGAGATACGAGTTATCATGAAGAGCGACACATGAGAGCTTACTTCACTTCCAAAAGGACATAAAGCTATTGGCATCAAGTGAGTTTATAAAACAAAAAAAATGCCAAAGGAGAAATTAAAAGATATAAGGCAAGACTAGTCATAAAAGGCTATAGTCAAAGAGTGGCATCGACTATGATGAGGTGTTTGCTCCAATCGCCGCTTGGAAATAATAAGACTTATCATTTCTTTAGCATCTCAAAACAAGTGGAAGAGTCACCGGATGGATGTAAAGTCTTTCTTGAATGGAGTCTTGGAGGAAGAAGTCTATATTGAGCGACCAAAGGGCTATTTGGTGAAACATTAAGAAGATAAAGTCTTGAAACCGAAGAAGTCTCTATGCGGATTAGAGCAAGCACCACGGGCGTAGAATAGCAGGATGGATAAATATTTACAAGAGAATGGTTTCACCAAATGCACGCACGAACATGCAATTTATGTCAAAGTCAAAAAAGATGACATCTTGATCATATGTTTATATGTAGACGACTTGATTTTCACAGGAATAATCCGGACATGCTTGAAGAGTTTAAGAAAGCAATGACCGAAGAGAATTTGAGATGATCGTATCGAGCTTATGGCATATTACCTTCAAGCGCCGAAGTTAAACAACAAGAAGGTGGGATTTTCATCTCGCAAGAAGCGGTACGCGAAGGAGATTCTCAAGAAGTTCAAGATGGATAACTACAAGCCGATTAACATGCCAAATGGAGTGCGAGATCAAGCTATCAAAGTATGACGGAAAAGAAAAAGTGGACCCGACATTGTACAAGAGTTTGGTTGGAAGTTTGCGGTAGTTGACGTGCACAAGACACGATATTCTCTATGCCATTGGAATTATAAGTCGCTATATGTAAAATCCAACTACTACTCACATGAAGGCCGCAAAAAGAATTCTTCGCTATCTCAAAGGTACGATCAATTTCGGCTTATTTTATTCAACATCTAATAATTACAAACTTGTTGGTTATAGTGATAGTGACTGGTCTGAAGCTGTTGAGGATCGGAAAAGTATTACTAGGTTTGTGTTCTTTATGGGAGATACCGCTTTCACTTGGATGTTAAAGAAGCAGCCAATAGTCACTCTCTCAACCTGTGAAGCCGAGTAGATAGCTGCTACAACTTGTGTTTGCCTTGCAGTTTTGCTGAGAAATTTGTTGAAGGAACTGGGAAGGCCACAAGAAGAGCAACTGGAATTTGTATCGACAATAAGTCGGCTATGGTGTTGGTAGAGAGAACCGGTGTTTCATGATCAAGCAAGCACATTGACACTCACTACCATTACATACGGAATGCATTTCAAGAAAGGATGTACAAGTGGAGTATGTGAAGTCTCACGATCAAATGCGGACATCTTCACCAAACCATGAAGCATGAAGACTTCATACGGCTTAGAAGTTTCCTCAAAATGACAAATCAAGTTTAAGGGAGTGTTGGAATATAAACTTTATTTAGATCCAAGTAATATTGGCTTGAAAATATATATATTTAAGTTAAAAGTTAAATAAGAGTCCAAGCCCAAGTTCTAGAATTTATCTAGAAATATCTAATGAAAATATCTTAGATATTATTTGAAGATAAGCTTGTAGAAACTTTTAGGAAAGTTGATATTTTGGAGGATAATTTTAGTGGATGAATTATAGCTATTAGATCAAATAAATCCTAACCATTATTTAGGAAGTTGTCTTAGTATAAATAAGGGTGTCTTGTTTATTTTGTACCAAGCCAAATTTGAGAAGAATCAATAGCAGCAAACATTCTTCTACCAAAAGCTCTCTTATATTTCTTAGCTTAAATATCCTCTTCTTCCTACAAACAAAAATAATCCCTCTTCCAATTTCTAAATAACCCATTTTTATCTAAACTTGAGATAACCCTTCTCCAACAAATGTTTCAGGCACAGTTTCTATGCAAAATCTGGGCGCTGTGATTTCAATGCTTCAACCCACAATTCCCATAGCAGAGTTTGGTGCCTTGTAGAAGGAACACCAGACTAGTTGTTCTTCGTGTTTGTATTGCACTGTCAAAAAGAGAAAACTTTAACATTTTACAAAAGAGAAAGAGAGAAAAAAAAATCTAAACATTATACAAGAGAGAAAGAGAAGGCTACCAACAGGAGCATTCCCCATTCAAGTGGGGTTTGCAGATTTCCTTTTGATGTGTTTACATATTCCTTGGCGCTTTCCCCATTCAGAGATCCCTATCTCCATGTGCGAAAGTGCATTCGGGATTGGAACACTCTGCTTCCCCTCAGTGTGTAAGCTTTACAAAGCCTTGTCTTATAGGTTGAATAATTACTAGTCTCCTTCAATTCTTGATCAGCCATATTGGGATTTGTTTTTGCTTTTTGCAAATTCTTGAAAGCAGGGAAATGAAAATGGGAATGATGACTAAGGTTATACGGTTAATTTTAAATTTATAGGCTCAAGGTAGAATTTAAGAGTGGTATTAGTGACTTAACTTTCTTTGCAAAATAATAAAACATTACAACTTTTTGTATAATATATTTACTGAATTAAAATGTGAGATGGATTAATGATTTTGATTGTTAGTTTCTACTTTTCTGGTCAAATCTCTGCTTAAGATCCAAAAAAAAAAGGAAATATTAGAAAATTTCATTCTATTGATACTAAACGTTGAATTATATAAATATAAGGGTTAATTACAAAAAGTACCCTTGAGGTTTAACCTAATTACAAAAACTCAAGCTAATTTTCAAAATTACAAAAATACCTCCAAGGTTTTATTTTGCCTAACATTCATCCCCTTCATAGCAAAATATATTTTAGAATGCCCCCTCATATTTATAAAAATATTACGAGTTTACCTCTTAATTTTAACATCGAATCAAATATCGGGTACTTTTTATAATTTTGAAAGTTAGATGGGGTTTTTCGTAATTATGTCAAATCTCAAAGTGGCACATTTTGTAATTATCTCTAAACATAAAGGCAAATTATTTATTTTTCTTTTGGCGTAAAATATAGTAGTTGTTGTATTTGATTACTCAAGTAATACTTGATGATGCTAAAAAGAACAAATCATTCAAGTCAATGTTTTAACAAAAATAGTTCAACTTCTACGAAGTTGGTAAACTCTTAAATTAGGAACTTGTCTGCGACACCAACAATTGTTAGATGGGTTATGGGATTATCCAGAACGCCCTCCGACGCCAAGTCGAATGGGTAGTAGAGAAAATACAGAAGAAAGGACAACAATTGTGACTAATGAATTTCAATACATACAAATAATAAGGAGAAACCTTTTATACCTAGGTTGGTTGATGGGCCGCATGAGCTTTGTACGATAAAGTGGGAAAAGCGAGTTGCTCGGACCTTGTGTCTTAGGATAATTATATATGTGACTCAATAATAATTAATATTATTGGACAATTAATTAGGCAATTTCGAAATTAAATAATGTGTAAAATAATAAAATTGAGAAAATCGAACTTGTCCCCAACAAAAGAGCGTAACCGAATTAATTCGTTTGGTAAATAGTTAAAACTTTTGAAAAATTTGGTTATCGGTTAAGTTGATTCAAAATTTTGAAATTAATCGAAATTATATATTAAACATATATTTTCTCGTAATTATATTTATATATCATATTTATATATGTGGATATTTATTTACTTATATCAAATATTATATATATAAAACATTTTTTTTTATTTTTAAGAAATTTTGGTTAATTCGGCTAATCGACCGAATTAATCAAAATACTATTCGGTTTGGCTAATTTGGTAACTATAATTTCAAGATGATTAATGATTTTACCAATTATCAAATTTGAATTTTGATATTTAGATTAACGATTAACCGAATGAATCGTCGTAGGTCAAACACAAAACTATGATAGTGTTTGGGGTCACTAGGGTAACATTTTATAAATTGGTTTTTTTATAAATTACGAATAAGATTTATTTTCATAAAAATGTGTTTGGAATGATGAATTGTATGTTTGAACAATTGAATTAAAAAGCTGATTGAGGATATCTATTAAGAAAACATGTTTAAGTTAGTATTTTGTTTTCGAAAAAAAAAGAGTTGTATTTTAATTTGTTCTAAATTGTTTTATTATATAAAAATGGATTTTAGACTTTTGAAAGAAAAAAAAGTAAAACTAGCTTAGTCATGGTATAAGAGAATATCAGCAGACATTAATAAACAACAAGAAAATGATTCCATGGAACAGTAAAAGCTAAGAAACTTTATATTTTGAAATTGATTTTTATAATGTGATACTGCAATACATCAAACCATGGGGATTATATAGATCTCATAGAATAATCTAGATAGCACAAGTGTTTCCTACTATTGGTTAGACAATATGAATAATTATTGTACAAAAAGGACCACAAGGTGTACTAGATGACAATTTCATAGGTGTATTCAGGCTGGTCTGCAGGAATAATGATGGGACAGATTGAAATCCAGGCTCCGCAATGAACCCGCCAAGTTCGATGCAAGTTTGGACCCGTTCAAGTGGGTCTTAGGGCGAATGTGAGTCCTTCTTTTAAAAACTTGTCGGGTCAGAACGGGTAACGTGTCTAGATAGACCCGCCCCATTATTTTTTATATTTTCTAGTTACAATAATTTTAGATTATTTCTATTTAATAACACTCTTTAAAAATTTAAAAAGGTTGTTTTGGATTAAAGAATTAAACCAAACATAATGTATATAGCTATTATCCTTGTTGCCTTATGCCTCTGCAGGTGCTATTATTTTACTTGTGCATTAGGTAATTCACTATCTCATAACATTTTGGTTGTGCAACATGCATGTGAAGGATTATTTATTTTTTTACTTGAATTATTGCATAACTAAAATCTTTTATGGTGATTACTGACTACCTAGATAGTTAGATGATAATTTTTATATGTCTACAAAACTTGGCATTAAATTACAAATAGACGTTTTTAAATTTTATGAAAATTTTGTGTTAATTCTATGGATTAGCGGGTCTAGCGGGTTACACCCGCCAGGTAATGGGTCTATGGCGGGGGGGGTGGGACGGGTCCATGGCGGGGTGGAGCGGGTCCCGGGTTCAGCCAAACCCATCACGAGACCCGCCCATTACCATCCCAAGATTGGTGCATTCAAGGTAGGTATTACTCATCGATATTTTCTTGTTTAGATGCTAATGACGACTTATCCAATGCTAATACACCCCCTTCAATTCGAGCGAGGTCTTTGGAACAACTCCAAGTTTGTTTTGTAATCGAGCGAAGAATTAACCACTAAGGGGCTTAATTAGAATGTCGGCAATTATATCAATTCTTGGAATTTGATGAAGAGATAATTATTTTTAACCACACGAACTTTACCCCTTTTTACACTTCACAACCTATACTTTTATTTTTAACCTTTTGCATCCCGAACTACGAAAATAATTACTCTTTGCAACTTTTGGACCATTTTGCCCCTAGATTTTATTCTTTAATAACAATAGTTCTAGTTATCCCTTTAAACTCTAATTTGTAGCGATTGCTCCATAAGGATAAATATATTGCATTATACAATAATCAAAAAGTTTTCACTCCCGAATCAATTTGTTTTTCAAACTTTTTCGAGGAATAAGAACCCGATTTTTACGTAACTTGTTTTGTTCGTGGCATTGTTACACCTACTTAGATCCATCTCTCTATTCGAGAGGTTTTAAATGGATCATGTCGGGTTTCACCTATAAACTCAACAAGACATACTTCTATCAAGATCTTATTTCAAGAATTTATCCGCATACAAATTGGGTCTTTAGATCGAAAATGAAAATAGTCCATTACGACCATATCGGGCCCAACATGCTTCCGTAAAATTAATAAATCCCTTAAAATTCATACCTCTTTTGATCAAAAAAGACAAGGGTTAAGTGGTTCGCAACGCCACCCGATCGGAAAATTTCGCCCCCAGATCGTTTGACGAACGGCTCCTCACTGTTCAACCTCACCCTCGGGAAGATGATCCGCAAGTTATCCGACTCCTTAAATCTTAAATCGCCAAAGACAGCCTTGGTTCGTTTCTACCCAAGGCGTAAAAGTAATTCTTCAAAGGGGATTGATCAATAGTACATCATGAACACATGTTGAACAAACAGCCTTTATTTTATTAAGAACTTTAAAGAAAATTTATTACATTAGTAATCTCCTTTTGGGAGGAGAATACTTGTTTAGCCTCTCATGTATGAGGCTTGCACTCGAAAATACATAAAAACTTAAAAACTAAAACACTCAAAATATTACAAATTTTTCTCGGACTTTATTATAAGAAAACTAAGGAAAATGTTCGATGTCCTCGCCTTCCTTCAAATCCCCGCATTTTATAGAGGTAAGTCCGGACTTGAAATTCGGACTTCAAATCTTGTTGAGATGTAAGACGTCATTCGCTACGTCATACTCCCGAATTATTACTCGCCTTTTGTCTTCCTCTCTTTGGCGTGACTCAACCCATGTGATGGTTGTCGGGAATCTTCTAAAAAAGTTGGTCTGCGTGGTCCCCGAGGAAAACGCGTCTTGTGAGCCGGGCCCTTGTCCTTTCCAGCTGTATGGTCTGTCGGTCGGGTTTGGGTGGAAACCTTTCCCAAACTCGGGTTCCTTCTGTTCGGGGCATGCTTGACAGATCCGGCCGATCCAACGGCCAACATGCGCCATGTTACGAGAATTTCCGGTAAGTTTCTTTGCTCAGGAATCTTGTTTTCCCGCAGAATTCTCCTTTTGGTTTCGAAGAGTTCCTCGCAAATCCTGTGGTTGATCCGGTCATCGAATTTAAAAGGAAAGATCCATTCGTCAATTCGGAAGAACTTGAATGGATATTTGACTTTGTCCATTTCGATTAGACAAACCCAAAGACCCCATGCTCGTCTTGTAGAAGCTTCGTCTTGAGAAAATGCTCCTACTAACATCGGTCCTTCTTCTTCCGGTGAAGCCGCCTTAATGTATTTTAAAGCATTTCCATCCGGTCTTCTTAACTTGATGAAATGAAAAGCTTCATTAAAGCCTTTCTTATTTGGTTCAGAGCCGCACCGATAAAATACAGTTCCAAAATATCGCCTACGGCCAAGTGTGGATTATTGGCCCAGGTCTCGTAAATCGCTTCCCCAATCCATTTCGGTAATTTTGAAATTTCTGGGAATCTGGTGACACGGTATAGATTGAAGCTAAAGCTCCAAAAGTATACCATTCTTGTACTTCATTTGGATGACTTAGGGTTTCATCCAAACTCTTGGATACTTGCCTCGAGATATCAACCATTGTTTTTTCGGGTTAATACCTTGTCTTGTAACTAATTTCTCCCATTGTCGATATACCGCATAGGAGAAATCTTAATCTCGTCAGTTTGAACCTTAGATTTGCACATGTGGCCTAAGATTCAACTCTCCCTCTTTACCCTGCAGGTCTTGGGTTGACTTGAAGACTCGGGTTGTGACCGGAGCTTCAACATTCGTTCGATTTGTACACCTCGGGGATGCATCACCCGCAACACTTGTGATTATGGTACTTGAATCCATAACCTCCGGGTTAGAGCCCCGTACTCTCTCGGCCCCTTTTTGCACCGTAGGAGATGCGGCTGGAAGAGAGGCCCTTGCGCCGCTAAGAACAATTGTCCTTGAGCGAATCGGCATGCTCGTATTTGACTAGAAACGGATTTTGGTCACTGTTGAAGTCGCCCAACAACTTCTCGCATTGAGACATAACGCCCCAAAATCTCGCTTAGACTCTCTAGGTTTTCCCCGAGATGTCTTACTCGTTTAAGGACCTCGTCAAGAACGCGTCCTTCCATCTCGTGTCAAGAAATCTGCAAGAATATTTTCATGAGATTTTATAATGACAATATCATAATCATAATATTGACATTGAGCTTGCCATCTAAGTAATCGAGCCTTTTCTCGGTTTTGATTCAATTTTGTTTTTCAGAAAAGCCTCGACACTTGAATTATCAATTTTTAAAGTAAACTTTTAGCCAAGAAAATAGAGGCCATTTTTTAAAAGCCTTTCTCGATCGCAAAGAATTCTTTCTCGTTAATATGCCACCGAGTTGCTTCACTAGGGGTGAATAAAACCGCAGATTCGCATGGCACTTCCTCGTTTGGTGTGACTTTCGTAAGAACGCCGCCACCAATCATCACTGGCATCCGTATATAGAACCGTTCGTCCTCGTCTTGGGGAATCGCAAGCTTTGGAAGCTTTTTACATACTTCTTTAAGTTGCTTAATTCCTTCTTGATGTTCATCTTCCCATTTGAATAATGCATCCTTTTTAAGCAATGGGCTAAACACCTTCCCGTAGTATGCTAGATTGTTAATAAACATCCCAAAAAATTGACAACTCCAAGAAAACTCAAATCGCTTGTCTTTTAATATATCCGAAATCCCCGTATCTTTTCCACAATATGATTTTGTAGAATAATTCCAGATTCATCGATTTCAATTCCGAGGAATTCAATTGTCTTGTTGCGACACGCCTTCTTTTCCGAAAGCACTAATCCTTCTTTTGTGACAAACATCGAAAATATTTCCAAATGTTTGAGATGCTCCTTCATGTTCTTTGATGCGATTAGAATGTCGTCGATATATACGAACATGAAATCGAAATAATCTTTGAAAAGATTATCCATCTTTCTTTGATATATCCCGGGGTGCGTTAGCCAATCCCATAGGCATCACGTTCCAAATATAGTGTCCCCGTGGTGTAGAGAAAGTCGTAAACTTCTTACTTTCTTCATCCATCTTAATCGGGTAGAATCCAGACTTGCAATCGAACTTTGAGAATATCTTGGCACCTTTGATACGATTAACCGTGATGTTTCTCTCTTGGGATATAGTATCCGTCGAATTTCCAAAATGTTATTAATTCCTTGTAATTAATAACAAGTCTTCGCTTTCTCTTTTGATTTCTCCATGGTTTCGACTAAGAACCCGGATCGATGTATGGAGAAACTCTGGTGAAATTAACTTAAGGTCAAGATATTCCTTAAGTATCTTCTCGCATATCCTCACGATCTTCCCGATTCATAAGGATTGGTTTGAATCTTACGAACTCGTACTCCTTTCCGTGTTTAACCTTTAAGGAAGCTTTAAGCTCGTTCTTATCCCACCAAGCCAAAGGATCTTCATTATAGTTCCTTTGGATTTTCTTCTTAACATCCTCGAGTGATATTTGTTCCTCTATGGTTACATCACTCGTGGATTCTCCATTAGACTCATCCATAAGTCGCAATGGCTTCCGGAGTGACTCGTTCTTCTCCTTGTACTCACGAATGAATACAAGTTATTATCCCATATCTTCCGATCCTTCCGAATGGAACCAAATTGTCTATAGGATAATAAAGCTTCACCAAATTTCCTTCGATCCGCCATTTTTGGATTGCGAAGTTTGGCTTCATCACCACGCTTTGTCGCGAAAATTAATTGGCATTTTTCTCAAAATGCTTCCCAGATCTCTCGGACAATAATCTTATGATCACATAAGGTTGTGAAAATAAGTCTTCTTGTCTCGTTCTCTTGTGTGAACGCTTGAATGTTTGCAGAAATTGTTTCCCAAAGAAAATATCGCACTTTGTCAGATCATCGAAATAGATTAGTGGCGTTTTCACTTTGTACCATGGGGTACCGCCGCGCCTCCGATCATGATTTCGCTGCTTAATTCCCTGTTAAGGATAAGAATCCTTTTAGAGAAATCTTTTCTCGCAATAGCTGGTAAATCTTCTCCAATTTCTTTAGGAAAAACATCAAACTTTTAAAGTACATATTCCTAAGACTGAATCAATATAGGCGAAATACTCGGCCTTGTATTCAAAGATATAACATTCCGATAGAAATGTATATGGAGAATGGACTAGTGGTCATCGATTCTCAGATCTTTTATTAGCCACTCGTGAACTCCATTCCGTCTTGTAATCTTTCCAAGGTTTATGCTCCTCAAGAAATTCAATTCCCGGATTAATTGTTCGGGATCTTTCCCCGCAACTCTGTGATAGTAAGCTCAATTTCTCCTATCTTCGGCTTCCTTGATACCTTCCAACGATTGGTTGTTGGAGATAATATAGAACATCACAAGGAAAAATGTTATCCTTTTGAGTGATGTCGAATATTACTTCAACCTCTCGCCATCTTCTCGGACATTTCGACTCTCCTGCTGTTTTAAAAACATCGGGGATGCGCTGAATCGCATTTCTTGGTCTCCTTTCTTCCCAACGGCTGCTACTCACCATTCTCGTCTTTGCCGAAAGACATCCTTCTGTGCTCAACTCGAGACTTCGACTTTTGTTGAAGATGGTTGATCTTGAATTATCATATCAATCTCCTTAATAGTTGGAGATTCAATGATTTCTGGTAACACCACTCTGGCAAAGTCCTCAAAGATTCTTGGGACTTCAATAAATTCCTTTCTCAAGAATACTTCAGAATGATGGGTATTCGAAAGAGCATAGGAAATCTTGTATGTGATCGAGTAAGGCCTATTTCCTTCTTTCATCAAATCGACTCTTTTGAAATCTTGATGAAGGGTTAGGACTCTCATCAAGTCTCGATCTCCCAAATTGTATGCAATTCTAGGATAAACATTAAATGCTAATTTCCCGCATACAAATTTCTCAGAATCGCTCCAAGGCATGAATCCTTGAGATGTGAGATTCGCTTGTCAAAGATAGCAAGATTAAGAGGCGAATCTATTCCTTCTTTGAATGTTGCTTTAATAATGACTCTTATGGCTCCAATGTGAATCCATGAGAGTGTATTTGCAACTTCTCTTTTAACTCGGCTTTTGATCTCCTGTATTTCTCTAATAGGGACCAACTGCATCTCGATCAGGTTACCGGTAAACTCCATCGGAATGGCCAATTCTCCGGTTGTTATCCTGTGAATAATTTGGTGTTTTTACATTACGAAACCCAATCTTATCCAATGCTTTTTCCATAGCTCCGATTGTAAATCCATCATAGACTTGAAGCTTTGATCTTCCTTCATGATCCTCATAAGAGTTTTATGAGAAACCGCCGTATGAGAGAGGAATCGACATATCCTCCCGATCGCTTGTCAAGAATTTCTTCTTCACTCGATTCTGAATGGAGTCACTTCCATCGTCGAGAATAGATCTCTTCTTCATAGATGCTTTCATCCGAGGGAATATCCTCAAATTGATACACCTCGTATTAAATCCCCGATAATAGACAGCTTCTTCGATTTCTCGGTGTGGCCTCAAACTGTCCGACTGCGTTTTTGATTGTCCGGGCAATCCGTTGAGATATGCCCTCTTGCTTCGCATGTCCAAGAATTACATCTTTGAAACTTTCATTAGCTCTAGTGTGAGCACGCCTGAAAGTTCTTCTTCCTGGATTTCTCTGGTACTTGCTTGATTAGAACTCGATGATGAGGCTCTACTCCTTGGTAATGGTCTTTGCCCCGATTTATAACTCGGGCTTTTTGTTTTGACCAAAACCTTCTAGGTCTCCATGAAGACCTACTTTTTTATTTGCTTCTCGCGGTATGGATGGCTTTCTCCTTCTTCTTCTTGTGCCGCCTTGTTTGACCTCCCACAATCTGTTGGGATATCATTATCCACGCAACATAGAGGAACCGCTTTGTTAATTCCTCTTAATCTCTTGTAATTTTTGTGCAGAGTCGCTTGATAGCACCATTCGAGATAACTTGGCCTTTAGGAAAGACATTTTTTCGCCACGAGTTTCTACTTCACTCCACCCTTGTATTCCCCGATAAGCATTTCTCTCCAGGGACTTGGAATTTTGGCAAAGAATAGGTTTGTGCAGCTTCTTTTTCCTCAATCTTGATTTCCACCAGGTATTCGGTGAACAACTTGATATATTCGTCAATATGACAAATATCCAAGAACTCAAAGCTATAGAGGGCTTGTTTATATTTCTTTCTTTTTTCATCCTCTAATCCTTGAAATAACCGTGCCGATGAATTGGATTTTGAATAGTTTTGCCATACCATCGACAATTCCTTTAAGTGATTCCCCGATGTGACCGAACTTTTCGTACTAGCGTCGGTCATATCCCAGGCAATCTTCACCGATCCTTCAAGACTCATTTCAAGAAGTAAAATGAATGAATCTTTCGTAAGATCGAGGGTTCTGCTGAAATTCTCATGGTCAAGCCCATTCATCAATGAGAACTTCTTCGCTTTTTAAAATGGGATGTCCAGATTTAACATCAACCCATACGGATGTATTGGGTCGAGGTGCGATCTTCCATAAGGCGTCGATAAACATTCGCCTTCCAAAGAGGTTGTCCGGTTCCCGCAAGAGGTTTCGACCTCCGTCCCGAAAGTGGATCACTCCCGATCGTGAAATCCCCAAAGATATGGCATCCTTTTCGCCCCGAGCTCCATGATGTGAACCCGCACCTTCTTCGACGTTAGGATTAATCGGTGGCGGTGGTGGAGGAATTGGTCTACCTTGTGGGTCATAGGTAACCAAAGTCGATTCTCAGTGTTCATCTTTAAATCCACAATACCTAATCCCGCCAAGGATTCTCGCCAGTCGTGTAGATCTTTAAGATTCATCTTTTCCATATCCATCTTTTTTAATTTTTGATGGATTTTCCTTTGATTAGAGCAATGAGCTTCTCCTCATCTGTCATCTTTCGTATGACTTGGTTGGTTTCCTTTTTGGTGTAAATAGGTACCGCCCCAAAATCAATACGTTTCCTTCCTCCGGATGAACTGGCCCGTCCTCCGGTTCTTGACTCGTTTCTGAATATCATGAAGGAGTTCAAGAGTTTCCTTCGATATTTCACCATCGTCTCCATCCAGTTCTCGATATGATGAACTTGATCGCAGTAGATGAATATGGCGGTTGCCATAATTCTCGCACCGCCTTCGATTTCTCTAAGATCTTCGGAGATCTTAGATTTATCGGGAAGTATCTCGTTCCACTTCCCGGTACTCCATCGGGAATCATTGTTTCGATGGGAATTTTCATGAACCGTTTCTTGAAGGTTCATCAAGTGAACATATATAAGTCCGGTTAAGCATCCGAATCGCCTATAATATTCTCGCCGCATTTTGCATTGCCTTAAGGTTTCCCCGTCCTCGCCTTTCCTTTTCTTCATGTTGGTATTCCCAATATGAAACCTGGTCAAGGTGTTCTTGGCATACATCGTCAATATTTGACGATATGTCTGTAAGGGTACATCTCGGACATCGGTCCGGATCCATAATCTCGAGTAATTTCTCCTCACCAATTGTTAATTACATAAATATAATAAATTTAACTAAAAGTTCTTAATAAACCAAGGCTCGATACCATTTTCGAGGATCGCAAGACCTTTGGGAGTATTCAAAGAAAATGCAATGAAATTTATCGTTCAAGGTTGCAAAGTGTAACAACTTTAAAGTTTAGAGTGTAAACTACAAACCATCTTTCCGAAACCAGGGGTAAAACCGAATTTTATGCAAAGTGTAAAATTTTGTGAAGTTTAGGTTGCACCGATAACTTTTCAAAGTTCGGGTTGCAAAGTGCAAAAACCCGTATAGTTTGGGTTGATTAAAAACGTTATCCCTTTGATGAATGTATATAACTTGATCGGCAACCTTCTCACGAGATAAATCGAATATCGATTTCCACGTGCTTTGTTCGAGAATAATGAATAGGATTGACAAAGAGTAGGATCAAGCTCCTAAATAAGTCAAAATCAGAAAGGGCATTTCTAACTCTCCTTTTGATTAGAGCCAATCCTCATTTGCTTGATCCTTCATAAGACAAAAAAAGAGGGTGAAATTCAAAATAGACTTTGTTGTCTTTGGCAAACCGAGATACACTTAAAAGGTTTTCATTAATATGAGGAACATGTAATAATTTATAAAGAACAAAGAAATGAGGATCATTATGACTAGATTTAACTATAGAAGTGCCAATATGGGAAATAGGCAAACTGCACCAATACCAACTTCTATTTTGTCGCCTCCATGATGATTAATGCTTTTAGGTCATATGTGAGGTGATTGGTTGCTCCGAACTGGGAACCAACACCTTTCTTGAGATCCTTCTAAGCTTTGAAAGGTACCGAGGTTGGCCATATTAGCGGCTCACGATGCGAATTAAAATGTCCTTGTTGATTTTGGAAACCGATGCTCCTCCTCCGAAGTTACTATGCATTGTGAAGCTTTGCGCAAACCTATTGTAACATCTATCACTGTGTGGCCATTTCCTTGATAGAATTGACATTTGATAGCATTATAATAGCTTGCTCTTCCACTCGCCTCTATAATTGTTGCCTCGAAAATTGTCTCTACTTCTATAGTTTCCTCTATTTGGACCAAATCTTCCTCTTTGATCGAAAAGTAGAGCCTTTTTCGTTGTTTCGAAATTGGTTTGTGTAGATGTCACATTGACAGCACCTTTAAAACCATCAACACTGAAACTTGTGTTGATCCTTTCAATCCTACTTTCAAAAGTTAGTAAGAGCGCTTGAGCCTATCTGAGGGAACAAGGGGGAATTCTTGAATTGATTGAAACCGATTGGATCATATTCTCGATCCTAGACCATCCAAAATAGTTGAAATATGGTCATCTTCTCGTAGATGATGGCGTCTGCCCCGCAGAGATAGTGTCATCATAACAACTTTTTACCCTGTTCAAATATTCCCTCATAGATAGACTCCCTTTCTTCAGGTTATGTAGTTGAGATTTGATTTACATAATCTTTGCTCTTGATTGTGTGGTGAAATCCATATCAAAAGATTCCTGTGATTTCTGCAGAGGTGTTGACCCAACAGTATTTATCAATATTGTTTCAGATAATGAGCTTAAGAGCCAGGATACAAGTAACTGATCCTGCTTCACCCAGCTAACACATTCAGGATTAGGAAGGGATGATTCTTCAGTGGTGTCCTCAATATATTCAGGTTGTGCTTTTGTTTTTCCAGTGAGAAATCCTTCCAAACCATACCCATGAAATGTAGAAAGAACTTGGTGTCTCCATAACAAGAAGTTTGATTCATTTAGCTTGATGGTGATTAACTGAGCTTGGGGTTGAATGACTGGTGTAACACTTTCAGATGTAGCAGATTGAGCCATGAAGATTTAGGGACTAAAACGAAGACAAAGAAGCTGTAAATACAAAGTGGCTCAGAGACAGGTTATTACTAACTCCGCCTCTGATAACATATAAGAGAATATCAGCAGACATTAATAAACAACAAGAAAATGATTCAATGGAACAATGAAAGCTAAGAAACTTTATATTTTGAAATTGATTTTTATAATGTGATCTTTGCAATACATCAAATCGTGGAGAATATGTAGATCCCATAGAATAATCTAGATAGCACAAGTGTCTTCCAACTATTGGTTAGACAATAGGAATAAATATTGTACAAAAAAACCACAAGGTGTACTAGATGTGACTCCATATGTGTATTAAGGCTGGTTCATTCAAGGTAGGTATTACACATCAAATATTTTCTTGTTTGGATGCTAATGACGCCTTATCCAATGCTAACACGCCCTTTGGGAGATTTATTGTTTAGATTTTGATGAATGCCATGTAAAACATAGACTAGAAAGTTGGCACCCCATTTTCCTTGTAATTTGCATTGTAATAGATAGGGCTGTATGAGTGAGTTAAGTCGGCTATGCCTGGATATACAAGACGTCAATCGAAGGCCGAGATGAAGACTTTATTGTGAAGCAGTGAGTATGACAAGGAGGAGAAGTCAAGAACTCGAGTTGTAGGTCCCAAGGGGGTGTAAGTGTAAGGTTTAGAAGGGGGAGTTGAATAAACCTTACCAAATTTTCGATTTAGTCCTTTTAAATCTCTGAGTTGATTCTACACATTTGTGTCCTTGATGGACAGTCGAATTAGTCACTCAAGTATAGTTAATCTCTCAAGACTCAAATTTTGAGCCGTTGATGGAGTAACTCGGTGTTGGCTATAATTTAACTGTTGTGGTTTTATTTTATTGGAAGACTTAACACCCTTAAGTTTGATTAAGCAAGATTTTAGAGCTTGATTTAGTACTTATAAATTATCAAATGGATAGCAAATTTATCGCCAGATATAAGCGATTAAAAGTGCGGGAATTTAAGTCTTTGAAATGTAAATGACACGGTGAAGTTTTTATAGAGGTTCGAAGATGGGGTAATTCTTCTACTCCTCTCTTCTCCAACTCCTGGAGGAATCCACTAAGTAATGATTAGTTTACAAAGTGGTAAGTCCCGGATACAAGTCTTGATCACAACAGCCCGACTTGATCCTTAGGGACTCGACCGAGACGCCTTGATCACTCGGTGGCTTCTCAAATGCGATTGACTTCTTCACAGGCATTTTGCCTTTGTTACTCGACTCACTTGCTCAAGCTCTTTGGATTTGATCACGAAGCCCTCCAAAAGCTTAAGACTTGGTTCAACTTGAACCTTTCTACAATCCTTCCCGGAATGTAGACCCCTTGTTTTCAAAAGTTTCCTCTTCAACTGATTGAAGTTCTCTTTCCTTCACGGTGAGTGTTGGATTGATGTACTTCGTAATGTAGGCTTGAGGATTGAGAATGTTTGATTTTCTAATATGCTTGTATATCTCACGTGTGTGTCATCATCTTCTCAAACAAACTCCTCGGCCTTTTATAGTGAACTTTCAAAAATTTGCCCATTGAAGAGATAGGCTTTTTTTGAAAGTCACTTTGCGATCGTTGGCTTGCGATTCTTGGAATTGCCATTTCCTCGTATGAATTGTTCTTTCACCTTTTCGAGTTCGACACGGTGTGGTGCTTCCATTGGTTCATTCCTTTTGCACGCACGGGGTCGAGCACTGAGAAAGGTGGTATGGAGATATTACTTGTTTAAGTAAATCTCTTGATTTAGGCAACGGTTCTTTTACGATTATCTCGACTTGACTCGCATTTCCTTGCTTTCCCCAGGTGACTTAGAGTCGCCTTCCAATCATGGATGACTCTTTGCATCACTTCAACTTGAGACTTGGCTTTTCTTGAGTTGACTCGATCGATGCTCCACTCACTGTTGCATCTCGGCGGCTTCTCGAAAGAGAGTTCTGTCTACTCTTCTTTGCCATACTCACTGTCTCTCAACGTGAGTCTTCCTTCAAGTCTTGATTTGTCTTCTTGCATGTTAGGGGCGTGGTGACTTAACTCGGCTTGGCTACTCTATTTATTACAATGCATTTTAAAACAAGAATTGGGGTGCCAACTTTCTATTCTAAGTTTTACATGGCATTCATCAAAATCTAAACAATAAAATTCCTAACAATTTCCCCCTTTTTGATGATGCCAAAACTTAAATCATTCAAAAATGCAAACAACAAAGATACATACTGAGATAGTGTATTGACATAGAATGTATGTGCGGAATAGATCTGTTTATTGATCATATCATTCTGTTCTTTTACACAATGTTTACAAGGTGTATCAGAGCACATATTTGTCTACACTGAAAATAAAGAATTTATAGCTTTATTACGAAGACTTACATTGTATGTATTTACATGATAAAATACACGAAGGGTTGGACAAACAACACTTCATCTCCTTCGTTGTCTCCTTCTTTCATCTTGATCAAGATCATCTCTTTCTTCTTCTTCTCTTTTTCTCGTCGTCCGCCTTTCTTTTTTTCTTCTCATATGCCTTCCTCGGGCACTTCTTCATCTCTTCTTATTCTTTCTGTCTCTCTCCTCCCATAGCCGAGTTTGTCTCTTGTTTTCTTCTTCTATTCTTTTTGCATACTCGGCGTTAGTTTTAGCCACTTTCAAATTTGCCACTTGGTCAAGCCCGGCCAATTTTTAAGAGATCCCTCCTTTCTTTCCCCGGATCTACGTATTCAATATTCTTGGGCGGAGGCCTAGGTCAAGCTTCTTCCTCCACTCATCGCTTCTTCCTCTACCTCGGGCGTATCTTTGTCTTCTTCTTTCTTTCGGTGAGTGACCGGCGGAGTGACCGGCAGAGTGATTGCCGGTTGTCTGCCGCGTCGTCCTTTCTTCACATAACGTGAGACCTTTTTCCCACAAGATACAAGTCCCAAGCTTGAGCCATAGACATATTTGCAAGGTATCCCTCGATTCGAGCGTTTTAAATTCATCGTTGATCGTGGCTCTGTCCCGACATCCGAGATGGCATAGGTGTCTCTGCTTCTTTGGAATGCCTCCGTATTCTTTCAAGATGTTCATGACTGGGCATCCATTCTTCCTTCCACTTCCTTCATCCCTGCTTCAATTGTTTTTCTCTTTTGACCATAGATACATCAGTGTTGGAGTGGCGAGTCGCGGGGAGTTTGTTGCTTATGATGTCATTTGTGACATGACCCCGTTGAGGGGTTTGTGCTATCATCAAGGTCACATCTTTTGATCCTTCCCCTCGTGATTTTCCTTTCTTTTGTTTCAAAATTTTCTCGGTGATTTTCCCTTCTCAATTTGCTCCTTTCTTTTCGACCCTTTGATTTTTTTCTTTAAGGTATTCCTACGATTTTCCTTCTCGTTTGCTCCTTTCTTTTCGACTTGATTTTTTCGCTTTAAGGTATTCCTCTTCCCCCTTTTGGCATCATCAAAGGATAGAGGAACCCCGGGGAACATCTTTGGCAAGCATGAAGTCGAGCTGCGGATAGTCGAGGTTCGCTTCAAGTCTCCGCTGCGTTGTAAGCGGCACGAATTGGATCGAGTAGCGTTGGACTCGCTGAAATCGGCTTCATCTCGGCCATGAGAAGGCTGAATTTTCTAGTCATGTGTTCTTCCAAATATTTGTAGATCATTCGTATTTTGCTCACGCAAATTAACTTTATCTCGCGTATGAGCTTCATGCATGTGCTCAATATGTTCTCTCAAGCTTCGTTTTTGCATCGGCATTTTGACTCTCCACACCAGACTTGTTGAACAATGTCTGAAGTATCTCACTGTTCCACACGCATTGTTTGCTTTTGCCACCATTCCCTTATCCAATTATGCCTCTTAAATCGGTGTGGGGTGGCATCTTCATTGTCGGCCGCATGTCCAAAGAGGTTCGATGCCTCTCCATCCGTTCAACCTCGAAGAAAGAGTGCTTTGAACACTTCTCGAACTTGGTGATTCTTCACATTGCGGTGATGGCCATACAACATCAAAGTCATAATCATTTGGAACAATGGTGTCCGATGGAAGAACAGAGCTGGTTTGTAATAGCGTGCTTGTTTGTTTCGACTCTTCGTGGAGTTCGGTATCTCCGGTGAAAAAGGGAAAGATTCTACAAAAGATTCATCACCGCCAACCAGGATCTGTTCGATGATGAGCGGTGCGCGTGAAGTTCTTTTGGGAATCGATCTGCTGCGGACTTGAGGAGCCGGCGGTGGTCTCTCGGTTGTTGGGTTTTGTTGTGAAGTAGACAAACTGGCGAGCCTCGGTGTCTTAATAGCTTCATTGGTCTCGGTGATTTTCCATTTGAGATTGGTCCTCGGCCTTATCGGAGCGTCATCGGACGATGATGAGATTTCGGTGGTGGCTCATCATCAAAGTTAAAAGTTTGACGAGTAGTCTTGGGATCGGACTTGCTCGTGCTTGGAACATCCGCACCGGTGAGTCTTTTGGATTTGTCACGGGGATGACTCGACTTCTTCTTCGCTTTCCGATCCCGAGGAAAAGTGACATCGGGATTGTTCTCGGGAATCATGAAGTGCGCTTATCTCCTTCTCGGATGGGTCGATGATGGCGGGAGGGATGTTCTCACGTCGCCTCTTTACCAGGGAAGTCTCAACCTCCCGTGGGCCTTCATTACCTCGGCCAGTCTCTCTACTGCTGCGAGGCATAGTCTCCTTTTCGGCGAGTGTCATTTGTCTTAGGGTCTTCTGATGGCATCCATTGGAGTCTCAACCCCATGGATTGCACTTTCATCGCCAGTGTTAACTCCGGGTACATTCCTTCCTCGTGCCTCGATTTCGCATCGCGGCGTCATTAGCCTTCAGAGCGGTTTTGGCACCTCGGTGAGACGATCTCAATCGTCTCGAGCTTCGTTGATGGCAACTTGTCGTTCTTCTTGTGTTTGTATTTTCTCTACTTCGCCTCCTTGATTCGTTGTGGAGTCATCTGCGGCATCCTCCACCTTGCTGCGGTGGAGGGAGTTTCCCCCCGGGCGCGCACCGACCGACTTGTAATGGGGTCACTCGTCTCCAAACTCCCGGTATGTCGATTGATTGTTCACCGTTAGGGCGGTGGTAGCACACCTTCAATAGGGGTTGGCTCGACCGGGGTCCCCACTATCCCGGTTCATCGCCGGTTCCTTATTGCTTCTTCACGAGTGAGTGGGAAGTGGTAGAAGAACATCGGTGGCTATTTCTTTGAACCACTCCCATTGGATCGATTTCGGCTATGTTCGGAGGACTCCCTGGTCCCTCCATTAGTCTTTGCTCGTGAAGGATTCTTGATTCGTGCAATGCTTGCTGCATTTGCAACTCTTCGCGGGCGGGCGTGACATTCTCCGGTTCTCGTCACCATCGAGAAGACATCAAGGAGAGGATGTGTGTGTTCGTGGTGCGGAGATAGGCGGATGCTTGCCTTCTCACGTGCTTCTGACTTCTTTTCTTGCTTTTCTCCTTGTCCTTGTAGATCTGCAGGATGTACGTGCGATTGTCTTCATCGGGAGCACACGAGAGTTAATCAAGGAAATTTAGCAGTTCCTCTTCTTCTTCTATGAACTCGGCCGTTGGAACTGTTCCTTGACTTACTCAACTTCCATTTCCTCCACTCACGCAGACGATTTTGGATGTCCGGGTAAGGTGGAGATAGAATCATTACATCACTATCCGCTCCCGGAGTTCTTCTTGCTTGCCATTTTGTGTGAGCTACGGCTGTGTCTTGAGTTGCCTCTCCGATCGCCTTGGCAGACTTGGCTGTTTCATCAACTACATCCGGAGACTCTACTTCTCGGTAGTCTCGGTATTTGTGCTAGCTGAGTAATCGACTCAGCTGGTTTCTCGATTCGGGCGCTTGACGATTCTTCTTCGTCTCTAGTTTGTACCAGAGGATTTTCTGTTTGAGACGGTGTCCTACGAAGTCTTGGGCGGCCGGGCGTCTTTGGTGTCTTTCGAGGAGCAGGCCGTCGTGGCTTCTCGGTTCTCCTCTTTTTGACGATCGGAGAAGGTATTTGTGAGTCCTTCTCGACCGCTGCTGCGAGGGGGGAGACACGGCTTCAGAGGCGGGTGACTCTGCTGCAGGGGGGAGCATGTTTGGTTTTCTTTCTTTGCAGGGGCGCGATCTTCTTAGCAGCTGCGGCGTGTGTTTTTCTTCTTATTTGGAGAGGAAACAAGCTGTATCTTTGGTCGGTGATTCCCCTCACGTGTGGCTCTCTTGGCGTAAGCTCTCTTCGTGCGCGAGAGGTTTGCTCTGAACATCCTCTTGTTAACATGGAATGCCTTCCCATGTCTAAGAGGACTCCTTTCACCTCGATAGCGGCCAATCACCGAGGCCATATCCTAGGGATCCTCCAAATGAACCATCTTCTTTGAAGGACTTGTTCCCATGTTCGGCGTTTGTCGTGAGACAAACTCAGCCCGGTTTATCTTCTTTTCATTGATGATTGCGGCCATTACAATCGGCTTTGCCTTTGAAAGTTGGTCAAAGTTCGCCAAATTTGATGTCGATACATTTGGCAACTATGTCCAACAACTTGTGATAATCTTCCTTGTTGGTCTCTTGTTTTTTGTGTATATTATTTTATCAAAGCAAAGTCGGACTTGGCTATTTCTTTCCATCGTCACCAAGTTTACATCAGCTTCTTTAATCTCGGAAGCTCCTTCTGCGGTAGTGAGCAATGTTGACCAAATCCATGGCGGTGATAGTCACCGCTTTCCGTGAGCAGATGACTTGATTCCTTCATCGTGAATCTCGGCATTCACGTAGAATTATGCGACCTCCTCCACATAGGTCATCGGATATTCTAACGTTAGAAACGGTTTTAGCCCAGGACGTTTCCAACTTCTCGGCGATTTTCTTCACTAGGGTGTCGTCGGACCCCTGTTTCATCATTCCGTCAAAATCCACCGTAGAGCCGGTGTGGATTTGCTTTCCTAACTTGGTAAAGTCATAAGTTGGTGCCATTTCTCGGATTATTTCAAGGAAAACTCGAGAAAATGATTTGAAGATTGATAGGGTTTTGAGAGTATTTTGCCTTTGCTTTTGAGAGAAAGAGATGAAGCAGTTTTAGAAGTGTGAGAGAGAAACGGACAAAAATGGTTTAAATATGGTTTATGAAAGGGCGTGCGGGTGGTTTTGAATTGCGATCGAAATCAACGGCTTGGATTTCGACGCCTATTGAGCATTTCATGTCTCGTATTTAATGCGGCAGCATTTATATCCAATCATAAGCTTGGTGTGCGGCTTTATGTCCGTACACATCATCATTATCCGACGTATTCCTTAAAACATTCCCGCTTAGTCAAACGATTGCGTTTTTGTCACTTTGCTCATAAGTTATTCAAACTTATCCCATAGCCGATTTAACTTTACTTCATGATTCTCTTAGTGACTCGGCTATCGGTGACTCGGTGTAATTTGTCTTTCCGATCTGGTGATTCTTGGTGATTTTGTTTTTGACTCTTTTTCACCCCTTTTGCATTCCATTTCTCTTCTTTGATTGAAAGTGTCACATTTCACTCAATTAATCCCAACTCATGCTTGAGTTCTTCAAATCTTGACTCACATAGTGGTTTTGTGAAGATGTCGGCTAGTTGTTTATCGATTGAGATATATTCCAAGATAATGTCCTTCTTTTCAACATGATCTCTTATGAAGTGATATCTCGACATCAATATGTTTTGTTCTTGAGTGCAACACAGGATTTTGAGTGATTGCAATTGCACTTGTGTTATCACACATGATTGGAATTTCTTTTTCTTCAACTTCATAGTCTCTTTCTTTGTCTCATCCATAGGACTTGGGCAACAATGTTGCCCTATGTATTCCGCCTCGGTTGTAGAGGTGGCTATTGAGTTTTGCTTCTTACTAAACCAGGAGATTAGTCGTTTCCTAGCATTTGACATGTGCGAAGTGCTCTTCTGTCCACTCTGCATCCAAAGATAGTCAGAATCGAATAGCCAATTAGCTTGAATCCACATTCCTTTGGATACCATAGGCCTACTTCTTGGCTTCCTTTCAAGTATCTCAATATTCTCTTAGTTCTTTGTCATATGGCTCTCTTTTGGAGCAGATTGAAATCTTGCACATACACCTACAAAGACAAAGGTGATGTCGGCTGCTCTTTGTGAGATAGAGCGATGATCCAATAAGTGCTCGTATCTTGTTTGATCTGAGGCTTGCCATCTGCATCCATGTCCATTTTGGTGATGTGTTCATTGGTATTTTTACTGAAGACTTCTCCTCCATACCAAACTTCTTCATTAAGTCTCTGGTGTATTTTGTTTGACTTATGAAGGTTCCATCCTTCATTTGTTTCACTTGGAGTCAAGGAAGAATGTCACTCTCCCATCATGCTCATTTCAAATTTACTTTGCATGAGGTTTGAAAACTTTTCACTGACTCTTTGTTAGTGGATCCAAAAATGATGCCATCCACATATATTTGAACAAGCAAAGTATACTCTTTTTGTCTTGAATTACGAAAAAGTGTTCTATCTACTTTTCCTTTTGTGAATCCATTTTCGATTAGGAATTGTGACAGGTATCATACCATGCTGCGGGTGCCTGTTTCAATCCATACAAGGCTTTCTTGAGTTTGTATACCTTGTCTCCAGAGTCTTACTGCTCAAATCCGGAGGTTGTTCAACATACACTTCTTCTTCCAATAAACCGTTTAGGAATGCACTTTTTACATCCATCGATATACAATGAAATTCTTGTGAGTCGCATAGGCAAGAAACATCCTTATAGCTTGCAATCTTGCTACGAGGGCAAATGTTTCATCAAAATCTATCCCTTCTTCTTGGCAATATCCTTTGGCTACTAGTCTTGCTTTGTTTCTTACCACAGTAACCTTCCTCGTTCATCTTATTTACGAATACCCATTTGGTTCCAATAACATTTTGATGTATGGGTCTTTGCACTAATTCCCATACTTTATTTCTCTCAAACCGATTGACTCTTCTTGCATAGCTTGAATCCAATGTGTGTCGTCAATGCTTGTGACACATCTTTGGGCTCTATTGCGAGATGAAGCATGTGAACATTGCTTCTTGTTGAGTTCGGATCTTGTTTTGACACCTTCTCTTATATCTCCAATGACAAGTTCTCGTGGATGGTCTCTCGGCCATCTTACATCAAAGTTGGAGTAAGTTATTTGGATTGATCGACTTGCAAATGTTGTGTTCTTTGGGTAGTTGACTCTCTCGTAATCACTTACCGCAAATTTTCCACCGCTTTTGAGATTCGACTATCTCATCTTCTTACGAATTGATGATTCCACTTGGCGTCGGCAAGATAGGGATTCTCTTTGTATGGTTGGATGATTTAGCTTATCGGTGACTCTTCAATGTCTTCTCCATTTACATTTGGCTCATCGAATACTACATGAATGGATTCCTCTGTAACCATAGTTCTTTTGTTGAGTATCCTGTAGGCTTTGCTTTCATTTGAGTATCCTAAGAAGATACCTTCATCGCCTTTAGCATCAAAAGCCTTTAGGTTGTCTTTGCCATTGTTGTGGATGAAGCATTTACATCCAAATATTTCAAGTATGAAACATTTGGTTTTCTTCCGTCCGGATCTCATAGGAGTCTTTGTCATTTGTCTATTTATCATACATCTGTTTTGGGTGTAGCAAAGTTGTGTTGATTGCTTGACCCAAAATCTTTTTGGTAATCTGCTTGACTAACATGGTTCTTCCGCTTCTTTGAGGGTTGGTTCCTCTTTTCGCAACTCCATTCTGTGGAGTCCTTGCTGGCTGATAGTTCATGACCAATACCATTCTCAATACAAGATTTAGTTATTATTCCATTGACAAACTCGGTTCCTCTATCCGATCTTATTTTGATAATGGTTTGACTCTTCTCATTTTGAATCCTCTTCATCACCGTTTGTGGTAGTTTTTGTAGAGTTTCTTTTTCTTCTTGCACATGAATATTGTCCATGTATATCTTGAGTAGTCATCTACTACCACCAAGGTGTATTTCTTTCCACTTATCTTTGTTTGGTTCCATTGGGCCAAATGGATCCATATGAAGTAGATGCAATATTCTTGTTGAGGATGGGCATGTCTTTTCTTTGAATGACGACTTGATTTGCTTTCCCTTCCGACATGCATCACATATACTCTCCTTCTTGTATACGAGTCCGGAAGTCCTTCTACAAGATGACTTCTTGCCGAGCTTGTTAATTGTTTTGAAATTCGGAGGTGACTCGGCGTTTTGTGCCAACAACTTGATTCAACTGTGCTTTTTTGCTAGTAGAGAGTCTTTGGGTGTTGCGGATTGACCAATCCACTACATACATATTTTTTTGTCTACATCCTTGCAAAGACAACTTCATTTGATTCAATATCTTTGATTTGGCATATACCCATGTTGAATCCAACGTTGTAACCCTTGTCACGAGTTGATTGATGCTTAGCGAGTTAAAGTTGAGTCCTTCAACATATGCAACGTCTGTGATTTCTAATCCATTCCTCTTGATGGTTCCAATGCCTCTTATTTCACCAGGAGCTTCATTTCCTCCAAATATGACTTTTGCTCCTTTAACTTCCTTGAATTTTGACAGATTTTTCTTGTTTCTGTCATGTGTCCGGAATGACCACTATCCATGTACCAGGTTCCTTGGCACTTTCACTGCATTCTTGAACCCGCAATCAAGGAAATTAAGTTTTAGGTACCCATACTTGTGCGGGTCCCGAGGGGTTAGAATTGTAAGATGATCCAACCAACCTATAGCCAAATGATTTGACTCTAAGGGGTTGCCATCTATCGTGCCATAATCATAATTAATCATTGCAAATTGCTTGGGAATTCAGGTTCATACAAATTTGTCTCTTTGTCTCAGTATGCCCGCATATGTGTTTTAGCAATTGCCTTCCTTGGGTAATTGTGGTGTTTTTGAGTGTAGTGCCTAGGTGCATATGTGTCTTTGATGAAAGCTCTTATGCTTTTGGAATGGCCTTTCTTGAGTTCTTGGCCTTTGCCATTTGGGCTTATATTCCATAAGTCTCAGGCTTTGACGATTCACATTATTCCAATCAGCTTGGCTTGGATATTTTCTACCATTCCCATCATATGTATTTCTTTTATGGGTTTTCTCGGGATTTTTGGTAGCTCGCTTCTTCTTTACTGAGTATTTTCTGTTTGGAGTTTCTTTGAGGACTCGGTGAATCTCTTCTCATTGTCCTTTCAAAGACACTCACTCGGTCATTTTCCTTTTCCTTTGTAACCAAGGCCGATTTGCTTGTTATTGTGCTTTGGAGTGAATGTGTGTGCAATATTTAGAGTTTTGGATTTTTCGGACTCTTCATGACTTGAAGATCCTTTTTCCAAAATTACTTTTGAGGTTTGACATAGCACGAGGAATTAAATCCTAAGCCTGTCTTGTCTCCACATTCTCTTTGACTCATGATAAGATCATCCAATGATTTAGATGCCTTAGTGAATGAGGCAATAACATTCTTGAGGTCATTCTCCTCTTTTCTATAGCGGCAATTTCGCTACTAATTTAGCATTTTCAAACCTTTAAACTTTCATTCTCATCGGCCTATTTGACTTAGAGTACTCGGCTCCTTAGTCACTTTGAGTTTTGACTTTTGAGTAAGGCTGTTTTCCTCATTCAATAGTGTGTGTGAGGATTTAATGTGTTCAAAATCTTTCATCATTTTGCCTAATGAATCATAAAGATCGGTAGGTGATGAAGTATGTGTGTGTCACGATCACTATCACTAGTGTCCGAGTTTGTTGAGTTAGATTGTACCTCATCTTCTTGATCTTGTTCTTTGGCCATCAAGCGGATCGGGCTTCTTCTTCGAGTCACTTGAGTAGTCGGCTTCACTACTCTCGAATCAATTGTCTCTCTTGTTTTGGTTTGGTTCGGCAGCCTCTCAAACCATCATTGCCTTTTTCCTTTCTTGTCTTCTTTCTTTCTCGAAGATCTTTCTTTCTTCTTCATCCTGTATTTGTTGACTACAGGATATGGACGATCAATGGCATAGTGACCTGGTTGTCTGACAGTTCCAACATAGATATTCAACCTTTTGATCGCTTCTTTCCATTCTTGGATTGTCAGCCCTTTGATACTCAACTTTTTGATGATCTGTTCTCTTGGTTGGCCTATCTTCCCTTGATTTGGAGGGAGCCGAGTGTCTTCGGAAGATTCACCCTTTCCTCTCTTGTAGTTCTTATTAAAGAACTTGTTAAATCTTTTAACCATCGGGGCTATTTCTTCCGGGTTAATGACTTTAACCTCGGCTCTCTTCCCATCTTTAACAATTAGAGCGCTTTGTTTTGGTACAAATTGTCTCTTCCTGGTCTTTTCTTCTCGGCTCAAACTCGTAGGCTTTGAGGTCCGAGAATAGTTCATGGTTGGATGTCTTTGATAGGTCCATGGAATGTCTCGGTGCCATGACCTTCATTTCCCATTCGGTGGGAGACTTTTTAGGATCTTCATACACATTTCCTTTTGTGTATATTCCTTTCAAGTGCGAGACAACTCATTTGTGATTTCGTGAGAACCGAGCATCTAGTTGATCCGCATTTTCTCCCGAGATCATTTTGAAGTTCTCAAATTTCTGTCTGACCACTTTGATAATTTGTTTTCTTTGATTTGCTTCCGAGCCTTCACAAATTAATGTCGGCTTGTCCCATTTCTTTAGCCGTATTGCATGATTTGACTTTGTTGAACATGGCTTTGTCAAGGTTTTGTAAAGGATGTCCTTGGCTACATTGTCCGAGTTGTATCTTTTTTGTCATCATTTGTCCACTCGGTTCTTGGTTTTCAACCATGATCGGTGCGGGAGCAATATCTTCTTCTCCTTCCTTGCGACTCTTAGATGTTGTGTTCACCTTTAAGATTTGCAGAGGCCCATCTTCTATCACTATCCACATCTCATCATGTAATCTTTGATAGATGAGCCTCGCATACGGATTTTCCAATCATCAAATTCTTCAATAGTGAACATAGGGATGCGTGTTAAATTTGCTTCCATGATAATAACTTTTAATGATAAAAAGAGTTTCGAGAGCTTAAGTACTAAAGCGGACTTTGAAAAGTTTGGAGATCTAGTTTCAAGAACGGTGCGGAGGATTCAATGAACCAACCGCTCACGATACCACTTGTAGGTCCCAAGGGGTGTAAGTGTAAGGTTTAGAAGGGGGTTGAATAAACCTTAACAAATTTTCGATTTAGTCCTTTTAAATCTCTGAGTTGATTCTACACAATTTGTGTCCTTGATGGATGATCGAATTAGTCACTCAAGAGAGTTAATCTCTCAACAGATTTCAAATTTAGTTTGTTGATGGAGTAACTCAATTTGTTGGCTATAATTTAACTCAATGTGGTTTTATTTTATTGGAAGACTTAACACCCTTAAGTTTGATTAAGCAAGATTTTAGAGCTTGATTTAGTACTTATAAATTATCAAATGGATAGCAAATTTATCACAGATATAAGCGATTAAAAGTGCTAGAATTTAAGTCTTGAAATGTAAATGACACAGTGAAGTTTTTATAGAGGTTCGAAGATGGGGTAATTCTTCTACTCCTCTCTTCTCCAACTCCCGGAGGAATCCACTAAGTAATGATCAGTTTACAAAGTGGTAAAGTCCGATACAAGTCTTGATCACAACGGCCGACTTGATCCTTAGGGACTCGATGCCTGAGACGCCTTGATCACTCAGTGGCTTCTCGCACGACTCGGCTTCTTCACAGGGCATTTGCTTGTTACTACTGACTCACTTGCTCAAGCTCTTTGGATTTGATCACGAAGCCCTCCAAAAGCTTAAGACTTGGTTCAACCTTGAACCTTTCTACAATCCTTCCCGGAATGTAGACCCTTGTTTTCAAAAGTTTCCTCTTCAACCGATTGAAGTTCTCTTTCCTTCACAGTGAGTGTTGGATTGATGTACTTCAGAATGTAGGATTGAGGATTGAGAATGTTTGATTTTTCTAATATGCTTGTATATCTCACGTGTGTGTCATCATCTTCTCAAACAAACTCCTCGGCCTTTTTATAGTGAACTTTCAAAAATTTGCCCGTTGAAGAGATAGGCTTATTTTTGAAAGTCACTTTGCGATCGTTGGCTTGCGATTCTTGGAATTGCCATTTTCGTATGAATTGTTCTTTCACCTTTTCGTAGTTCGACACGGTGTGGTGCTTCCCATTGGTTCATTCCTTTTGCACGCTTCAGACTCGAGCACCGAGAAAGGTGGTATGGAGATATTACTTGTTTAAGTAAATCTCTTGATTTCGTCGGCAACGGTTCTTTTATAGTTATCTCGACTTGACTGCATTTCCTTGCTTTCTCCAGGTGACTTAGAGTCGACTTCCAATCATTGGATGACTCTTTGTCACTTCAACTTGAGACTTGGGTTTTCTTGAGTTGACTCGACCGATGCTCCACTCACCGCATCTCAAATTGTTTCTCCAAGAGAGTTCTGTCTACTCTTCTTTGCCATACTCAAATTGTCTCGCAATGAGTCTTCCTTCAAGTCTTGATTGTCTTCTTGCATGTTAGGCGTGGGCGACTTAACTCGCCTTTGGCCACTCTATTTATTACAATGCATTTTAAAACAAGAATTGGGGTGCCAACTTTCTATTCTAAGTTTTACATGGCATTCATCAAAATCTAAACAATAAAATTCCTAACACGAGTGAAGGAGTATCATTTGGATACAACCGTGTGAAGTGTCGGTCAAGTTAACTCAAGAAGCCAAGTCAAGTTGAAGTGACAGATGAGTCTTTCAATCATTGGAGCGCACTCAAGTCACCTGGGGAAAAGGTCAAGTCAAGACAATCAAAAGAATCATTTGCACGTAAGTCAAGAATATTACCTAAACAAGTAATACTTCCATCGCCATGTCTTAAAGTGCTCATCCCCTAAGCGTGCAAAAGGAATAAGCCAATGGGAAGCATGCACCTTGTGTCGAAAAAAGTGAATGTTCATTTAATACAAGGAAATGTCAACATCAAGGATCGCAACAAGACAAGCCAACGAACACAAGTGACTTTTAAAAATCAACCTATCTCTTCAACGGGCATTTTTTGAAAGTTCACTATAAAAGGTGAGGAATCACTTTGGAAGAAGGTTACCGAACCACGAACATTCAAGCTATTATTCGAACTGTAACCAAGTAAAATATTCTCAAGTTACTCAAGCAAATCCTCAAGCCTAAACTTGAAGGAAATCGATCCAACACCAAGTGTGAAGGAAAGACAACTTCAAACTATTGAAGAGGAAACTTTTGAAGAATCAAAAGGGGTCGCATTCCAGGAGGATCAGTATAAAGGTTCAAGGTCGAACCGATCTCAAGTTATTGGAGGGTTTCGTGATCAAATCCAAGAAGCTTGAGCAAGTGAGCAGAGTAGCAAGACAAGCCTGCCGTGAAGAAGCCGAGTCGCACGAGAAGCCAACCGTGTGACCAAGGCATCTCGGATCGAGTCCCAAATGATCAAGTCACTGTGTGATCAGACTTGTACTGGACCGATAACCACTTTGTACTCGATCATACTTAGTGGATTCCTCCAGAGTTGAGAAGAGAAGAGTAGAAAAATTACCCCATCTTCGAACCTCTATAAAATTTATTGTGTCATTTACATTTCAAAAGCATTTTATCTCTCGCATATTACTTTATATCTGCTGATAATTTGTATTCCAAATGATAATTAACAAAGTGCTAAAACCAAGTGTTAGAACAAATTTAACTCAAATTCAAGGGTGTTAAGTCTTCCATTTGAAAATATCATCTGACCAAGTTAAGGTTTAGACTAAACATTTGAGTTATGCGTGCTCATCTATCGCCTTTACATGATAAGATATGGATAGTGACAGAGAATGGGCCACGCAAATAATGAAAGTGAACAGTTTGCGAGAGAGAGAGTGCTGGTGAGGTAGAGGAGGTCGCTCCTCCCGGACTAGCTATGGTTGAAAAGCCAAGAGCCGAGTGGACAAATGATGATAGAAAAAGATACAACCTTGACAATGTGGCAAGGATATACTTTACAAGACTTTGGACAAAGCCATGTTCGACAAAGTCAAATCTTGCAAGACAACTGACAAAGAAATGGGATAAATTAACCTTAATTTGTGAAGGATCCGAGCAAATTAAGGAAAACAAATTATCTGTTGTTATTCAAAAATTTGAAAACTTTAAAATGCTTGCGGGTGAAACAATGGACCAGTTTGGATGCTAGATTCATTGAAATTACAAATGAGCTATCAAAGACTTGGGAAAGAATACACACGAGAAGAAGATGTGTATGAAGATACTAAGGAGCCTACCGATTGAGTGGGAAATGAAGACCATGGCTCTAAGGCACTTTCGGTGGACCTATCGAAAGCATCCAATCATGAACTATTCTCGGACCTCAAAGCTTATGAGTTTGATGAGAAAAAGGATCAAGAGGAGATAGTTGTACCCAAAATAGCCGCACTCATAGTCGAGGAAGGAAGAGAGTCAAAAACCAAAGAAGTCATTGACCAGGAGGAAGTTGCCTTGATGGTTAAAAGATTCAACAAGTTCTTCAACAAGAACTACAAAAGAAACAAAGGTGAATCCTCCGGAAGACATTCTCCCTCTCCAAGTCAAGGGAAGATAGGCCACCAAAGAGAGTGAGTATCAAAAAGTCGAATATCAAAGTGTCGACAACCCAAGAAATAAGAGAGCTGATCAAAAGTTGAAAACTCCGTGTTGGAATTGCAGACAACCAGAAATTTTGCTATTGGATTGTCCATATCCTGTAATCAATAAATACGTAAAAGAAGAAGAAAGAAAAGTCTTCAGAGAAAGAAGGCAAGAAATGAAAAGAGCAATGTTGGCTGAGAGGATCACTTGAAACAACTAAGTCAAAGGACACAATGAGACTCGAGGAGAAGAGTGAAGGCTGACTACTCAAGTGATTCGAAGAAGAAGCTATGATTTGTCTAATGGCTAAAGAACAAGATCAACCCGACCAAGAAGATGAGGTACATTCTAACTCATCTCATTCGATTCTAGTGATAGTGATTGTGACACACTCACTTCATCACCCACTCGATCTTTATTATTCATTAGGCAAAATGATGAAAGACTTTGAGCACATCAAATCCTCACACTCACTATTAAATGAGGAATACTGACCCGAAAGCAAAACTCACGGTGACTAAGGAGCCGAGTACTCGAGTCACATAGCCGATGAGAACAAAGAATCGAAGGTGAAAATACTAAACTAACAACAGAGATAGCTTTATAGAAAAGAGAGAAAATGATCTCAAAAATGTGATTGCTTCATTCACAAAGGCATCTAAATCATTGGATGATCTTATCATGAGCCAAAAAGAATGTGGAGACAAGACAGCATAGGATTTAATTCCTTTGTGCTTAGTCAAACTCCAAGAGTGATCTTGGAAAAAGGATCTTCAAGTAATGAAACATCTCGAAAATCCAAGACACCAAATGTTGCACACAAACTCATTCCAAAGCACAATCATAAACAAACGGCCTTGGATATAAAGGAAAAGGAAAACGAGTTGATTGAGTATCTTTGAGAGGACAAGCGAGAAGAAATCCAACGAGTTCCTCAAAGCAAACTCCAAACAGAAGTACTCTGTGAAGAAGAAACAGAGCTACCAAAATCCCTTTAAGTTCTATCAAAGGAACACAAATGATGGGAATGGTAGAAACCGCCCAAGTCAAGCCGATTGGAATAATGTGAAATATTAGCCAAGACCTATGGAATACATGCCAAAATGGCAAATACCTAGAACTCAGCAAAGGTCATTCCAAAGGCAACGAAGCTATCACAAGACACATATGCACCCAAGCACTACACTCGGAGAGATATCACTATTACCCAAAGAAGGCAATTGCTAAAACACACACACATACATGAGACAAAAGAGATTTGTATGAACCTAAAACCCCAATCAATTTGCCAAAGTGAATTATGATTATGGCACGAGATAGATGGCAACCTCTTAGAATCAAATCATTTGGCTATAGGTTGGTTGGTTCATCTTCAAGTACTAACCCCTCGAGAACCTAGGCAAGTATGGGTACCTAAAAACTAATTTTCTTGATTGCGGGTTCAAGGAACAGTGAGTGCCAAGGAACTGGTACATGGATAGTGGCATTCCGGACACATGACAGAAACAAGAAAAATCTGTCAAAGTTCAAGGAAATTAGAGGCGCAAAACTCATATTTGGAGAAAATGAAGCTCGGGAAATAAGAGGCATTGGATCCATCAAGAAAAATAGATTAGAAATCACAGATGTTGCATATGTTGAATGCCTCAATTTCAACCTACTAAGCATCGATCAACTCGTGACAAGGGCTATAATGTTGGATTCAATATGGGAGTGTGCCAAATCAAAGACACTGAATCAAATGAAGTAGTGTTGCAAGGATCCGACAAAAGAACATGTATGTGGTAGATTGGTTGATCGCCACACCAAGCACTTGTTTGTTAGCAAAGAGTACGGCCGAATCAAGTTGGTGGCACAAGAAGTCGAGTCACCTAAATTTCAAGACAATTAACAAGCTTGCAAGGAGTAATCTTATAGAAGGATTGCGGACTCGTATACAAGAAAGAAAGTGTTTGCGATGCATGCCGGATGGGAAAGCAGATCAAATCATCATTCAAAGAGAAGTCAAGTCCATCTTCAACAAGGATATTGCATCATTTGCATATGGACTATTTGGCCTTGATTGAGCGGCCAACATAAGTGGAAGAAAATACACTCTAGTAGTGGTGGATGATTATTCAAGATATACATGGACAATCTTCATGTGTAAAAAGAAGGAAACCTTGTAGAAATTACCTCTCGATGAAAAGAGTTCAAAATGAGAAGACTCAAACCATTATAAGATAAGATCGATAGAGGAACCGAGTTTGTCAATGGAATAATAACTCGAGTATTGTGTTGAAAATGTTATTGCTCATGAATTATCTGCGGCAAGGACTCCACGGCCAGAATGGAGTTGCGAGAAAGAAGGAATAGAACTCTCAAGTAAGCAAGAATGACCATGTTAGTCAAGCGGGGTTACCCAAAAGATTTTGGGTGAGCCATCAATACCGCATGTTATACTCAAAATAGATGCATGATAGATAGACGGTGACACAAAGACTCCTATGAAAACGGGACGGGGAGAAAGACAAATGTTGCATATTTTAGAATATTTGGATGTAAATACTTCATCCATAACAATGGCAAGGATAATCTAAAGGCTTTTGATGCTAAAGTCGATGAAGGTATCTTCTTGGGATACTCAATTGAAAGCAAAGGCTATAGAGTCTTGAACAAAATGACAATGGTCACGAGAAGAGTCTATCCATGTGGTTTTTGTTTTTGAGGAAACTATCCATGTGGTTTTTGATGAACCTAATGTAAATGGAGAAGACATTGAGGAGTTAGTCATTGTTGTCGAATCACCAACTATGCGAAAAGTCCTTATGTTGAAGTTTGGAATAATTAATCAAGGTGAAGATGAGATAGTCTGAATCTCAAAGATAGTGGAAAATCTGCGGCTAAGTGATGATGAGAGAGTCGCTCAAGATAACAGTGCAAGACGATCTGAACTTGAAGCTAACTTAGTCCAACCTCATGTGAGATGGCTAAGAGACCATCCACCGTGAGCTAGTCATTGGAGATGTAAGAGATGGTGTGAGAACCGGATCAAGAGCTCAACAAGAAGCAATGTTCACTTGTTTTATTTCCTAAATAGAGCCAAAAGATGTGTCTCAAGCATTGGATGACACACATTGGAATCAGGCCATGCGGGAAGAGTGAATCAATTTGGAAGGAACAAAGTACGGAGGCGGTGCAAAGGCCAACCCATCAAAATGTTATTGGCACAAAATGGGTTTTCAAAAACAAGATGAATGAAGAAGGTTACGTGGTAAGAAACAAAGCAAGATTGGTAGCCAAAGAGTATTGCCAAGAGGAAGGTATAGATTTTGATGAAACATTTGCTCTTGTTGCAAGATTAGAAGCAATAAGGATGTTTATTGCCTATGATGCACACAAGAACTTCATTGTATACCAAATGGATGTAAAAGTGCATTCTTGAATGGATTGTTGGAAGAAGAAGTCTATGTTGAACAACCTCCAGGATTTGAGCGAAGGCTCTTGGAGATAAGGTGTACAAGCTCAAGAAAGCTCTATATGGATCGAAACAGGCACCAAGCGCATGGTATGATACATTATCTCAATTTCTAATAGATAATGGATTCACCAAAGGCAGAGTGGATGTAACACTCTTGAGAATTCAAGATGGAGAGAGCATCTTGCTTGTCCAAATATATGTGGATGACATTATTTTTGGATCCACAAACAAAGAGCGTGTGATAAGTTCTCAAACCTCATGCAAGGCAAATTTGAAATGAGCATGATGGGAGAAGCGACATTCTTTCTAGGACTTCAAGTTAAACAATGAAGGTTGGAACCTTTATAACTCAAACAAAGTATACCAGAGATTTAATGAAGAAATTTGGTATGGAAGAGAAATCTTTACGTGAAAATACCAATGAATACATCATCAAGATGGATATGGATGCGGATGGCAAGCCTGTGGATCAAACAAGATCTGAGCACTTATTGGATCATTGCTCTATTTAACAAAGACAAGCATGCCGGACATCACCTTTGCGGTAGGTGTATGTGCAAGATTTCAATACGCACCAAGAGAAAGCCATATGATTGCATGCTAAGAGAATCTGAGATATTTGAAGGGATGCCAAGAAGTCGGCTTATGGTATCCAAAGGAAGGTGGATTCAAGCTTATTGGTTACTCGGACTTTAACTATCTTTGGTTGTAGAGTGGACGAGAAAGAGTACTTGGTACATGTCAAATGCTTGAAACAGATTGGATTCTTGGTTTAGCAAAAAGCAAAATTCAATAGCCACATCCACAATCAAGCTTAGTACATAGTCTGCGGGCGGCAATTGTTGTGCCCAAGTCTTATGGATGAGACAACAAAAAAGACTATGATGTTGAAGAAAAAGAGATTCCAATTATGTGTGATAACACAAGTGCTATTGCAATCACTCAAAATCTTGTCTTTTGCATTCTAGAACAAAGCACATTGATGTCGATATCATTTCATAAGAGACCATGTTGAAAAGAAGGACATCACTTTGGAATACATCTCAACCGATAAACGATTGGCGACATATTCACAAAGCCATTATGTGAATCAAGATTTGAAGAACTCAAGCATGAGCAAGGGTTAATTGAGCTGAGTTAACACCCGAGAAGACTCAAGGAGAAGAGATGAAACAGAAAAAATGAAAATAGAGTCGAGCTCGTGGATCACTAAGTGAACCGGCCGTATCGGAAAATTAGTCATTGCATCGAGTTAGGCGACATTGACTAAGTACCTATGTGAAAAGAGAGAAGAAGAATTGAATCGGCTAAGAAGTAAGTCGAGTCATTTATGAGCTAAGTGACAAAACGCAGTCATTTTTAATAAGCGGGAATGTTTTAAGGATGACGTCAAAGATAATAATGACAGATGCGTCAAAAGCGCACGACAAAGCATATGATTGGATATAAATGCTACCGCATTAAATGCAAGCAATTAAATGCTAATCGGCGTGCTAAAACGAGCCGTTGATCTTGATCAAATTTCAAAAACCATATGCACGCCCTTTCATAACCCATACATATACCAATTCGTTTTCTCTCTCACATTACTCAAACTGTTCATCTCTCCAAAAGCAAAGACAAGTATTTTTCTCTCAAAACCCTATCAATCTTCAAAGAAAATGTCTAAGGTTTCGTTCGGTAAAACTCAAAGATGGAAACCACCTATGATTTCGCTAAGTTGGGAAAGCAAATCCACACTTTGGTTCTACCGTGGATTTTGAAGGGATGATTAAACAGGGTCCGATGAAACCCTTGTGAAGAAGATGGCCGAGAAAGTGGAGAAACGGGATCAAATCGTTTCTCACGATGGAGTTTGAGATGACGTATGTGGAAGAGGTCGCCAGTTCTACGTGAACGATGAGGTTCACGATGAGGTCATCAAGTCCTCTATTCACGGAAAGGAGTTTACGATCATCTGCCGAGGATCTAGCGGAGCATTGTTTGCTCTTTGTCGGAAGGAGTGTCGGAGATATTGGAAGCTCGATGTAAAGTTGGTCTGTATTTTGCATGGAAGGAAGTGGCCAAACCTGACTATCTTTGCGAAGGTTGTCTACACAACCGATAAGAAGAAGTGAAGGAAGATTATCATAAGTCGTTGGACATTGTTGCCAAGTGTGTAGACATAAAATTTGGAAGCTTTAATTAGTGTCCAAAACAAGCGATCATGATGGCTGCGATCATGGAGGAGAAGAAAGTAAATCGGCGGCGGTCGTCTACGATGGGCTAGCGCGAGAATGTTGAAATAAGTCCTTCAAGGACGATGGATCATTCGCGGTCCTTGGGGTATGGCCTTGTTATTGGCCGGTGATGGAGGTGAAGGGTGTTCCACTCCGGCATGGAAAGGTGTTCCATGTCAACAAGAAGATGTTCGATCAAATCTCTTGGGAGCTCGAAGAAGAGAGCTTACGCCAAGAGAGCGGATACCGATGAGGGGAATCGGTGACCCGAGAAACAAGTTGTCTCTCTCTCCAAGAAGAAAGCTTCCCCTGCGGTGGAAAGAAGATCACGCCCAAAGCAAATAAAAAAGAAAACAATCGCACCGCCCCGCAGCCGAGTCACCGCCCGTAGCCACAACAGAGAAGAAATTGTTAGTACCTTCTCCATGAATGAAGAAGAAGATGACGCCAAGACGCGAAAGGTAGCGCCTCTAAGGCAACCCCACATGCCTTTACTATCGAGGAACCAGGAGGAAGTAGAACCAGGACATTCATCCGGTGAAAACCAAAAGAAGAAGAAGAATCTTCAAGCATTGAGCTTGAGAAAACAAAGTGAGTCTGCCGCGCTCTACCGAACAGATCAAAAACAATTTGGAGAAGTAGAGTCTCCAGAGATCATTGATGAAACCGCCAAGTCTGCTGGCCGTCGATCACAGAGGTAAGTCGAAGAGCCACTATGGACGGAGAACAAGCGAGGAGCAAGTGCACGGTGAGACAGCTAAGTCTCTGTCGACAGTGGCCGTGTCTCCGCCTGCGGCATGACGCCGCCGAGGGTGAAGAGCGCAAGCTCGCTACCCTCCATTCCCCGAGAAAGAGGTACCGGGGAAGATGATGACGATGATTTGGTCATGCTAACTCCACCATATCCAAACATCCAAAATCGTCTGCGAGAATGGAGGAAGTGGAAGTTGAGTCGCTCAAGGAGCAGTTCCAAAGACCTGAATTTATTGAAGAAGAGGAAGAAGCGATGAATTTTCTCGGATTGACTATAGTGGTCGTGCATCGGATGAAGAGAATCTGCATAGATATCTTGAATATCTTCAAAGAGAAGGAGAAGGAAAGGTTGGAGAAGAGATCAAGCTCGTGAGAAGGCCAACATTTGTCCCTTCACCGAACCATCGAGCATACTCATTCCCACCTCGATGTGCTCAGGAAGTGATGAAGATCGGACCCTGGCCGAAAAGAGAAGAGCTAGAAACGCAGCAAGCCATGTGGGAATCCAGGATCTTTGCATGAGCAACAAGCGATGGAAGGACCAGGAGAGTCTTCCAATCTCTCATTTGAAATTGATCCATTGGGAGTGGTGCACCAAATTGCCATTGTTATTGCCGCAACCACTTCCCCATCTCACTCGAGAGAATGGATCTAGGGGACTTGGCAATGAAGCTTGGAACTTGGGGACCCTAGTCGAGCCAACCCCTATTGAAGGTGTCTTACCACCGCCCCAACGGCTAAACACTCACAGAAACAATCGGGAGTTTGGAGAAGAGTGACCCCAACCTAAGTAACTCGGTGTGTGCCACCGGGGGAAACTCCCTCCACTGCGCAGCCTAGTTCGGAGGTTCTTTGCAGATGACTCCACAAAGAATCTTAGAGGCGAAGTGGAGAAGGAAAAACAAATGTAAACACAAAGAAAGTTGTCCGATTTAAGCTCGGACGAGTTGAGATCGTCTCACCGGTGAAGTGCCAATCGCTCTGCAGCCGACATGCTGGCGATGCAATCGAGGCACATGATGGATCTCGCCCGGGAGTTAACACTGGCAATGAAAGTGCAATCCATGGAGTTGAGACTCGGTGGATGCCACCGTAGAAGACCCTAAGACAACTAAGTCATCGAAGGGAATGTCCAAAGGCCTTGTCGAGCTTGAGACGCATGAGGTGCGAAGGCCTACATGAGGTTGAGACTTCCAGGGGTAAAGAGGCGTTGCCAGAACATCCCTCCCGTTATCATCGATGCATCCGAGAAGGAGATAAGTTCCCTTCATGATTCCCAAGACAACCCCGATACAACTTTTCCGGGATCCGAAGGTGAAGATGGCCGAGTCATCCCCGTTGCAAATCCAAAAGACTCGGTGAGGATGTTAGTTGGCACGAGTAAGTCGAATCTCAAGGCTACTCGTCCAATTTTCAATTTTGATGATGAGCCACCCCTTCAAGTCTCATCATCTTCCGATGATGCTACCGATACGGCCGAGGACCGGTCAACTCAAATGAAAAAAACGGTGAGACCGAAGAAGCTGTTGAGACAAGTGAGCTCGGCCACTGGGTCAATACCAACAGAGACCCCGGTTAAACATCATCGCGCAGCTCTGAAGCTGCAAAGCAAAATCGACTCAACCAGGCTCATCACGCCACGAGTCACCGTTGAACACATTCCTATGCCGTTGATGATGCGTTTGAATAAACGTTCCCCTTCTCACTGAGCTCGATCTTGATGAAGAATCGGCTAGAGATCAACGACATTTCGATAAACCCGATCCATCATTCCAAATGAGATACCATCGTCCCAAAGAAATTTTGATTTTGATTTGCTTGGCCGCCGGTGAGACAGAGGTGACAAATTTGAGGTTCGAGAGGTCTCAAGGCAATCTTTGTAGAGATCGAGAAGATGGAAAAACACCAGGCCTTATTGGATATGCGGCTGGATAATAAGAGATGCTAATCTTACGGCCGATCTGCGTGGAATCATAGTCAGGATCCGGGAATGGTGGCAACAACAGCAGACAATGCGTGTGGAACAAGTTTGATACTTCAAAGCATTGTACAATAAAATGTTGATCGGAGCGCGATAATGCTTGACATGAATAAGAGGATGCAAGAAAATATTGATAGGATGCATGCCTCTCATACCACGGAAATGGAATGCGTCAATTTCATCGAAAAGAACTTATGCGCGTAGAGGAGAATATGAATGAAAAATTCAGCCTTCTTATGGCTGAAATGAAGTTGGTGACAGCCGAGTCAAAAGCCACTCGCTCAGAATTTCGAAAGCAAAGATACTCCGCAGCTGAGAGAATCCAGCGTAACTCGGCTATCATCCGCCTAGATTTCATGCTTGCTAGCATGTTTCAGGGGTTCTCTCTCCTTTGATGATGCCAAAAAGGGGGAAGAGAATACCTAAAGACGTTGAAAGAGTCCGCAACTAAAGAAGAAGGACATAGTGTGAAGGAGAAGACGGTGAAGAACAGAGGAAAAAGAAAAGGGAAAATCCGTTGAAGAGGAAGGTTCGAAGGATATGACCTTAATGGTTGCTAGAACCCCTCAACAAGGACTTGTCACGGTGACATCATAAGCAAACTCCAAGTGACCTTGCCGCTCCAACACTCGTGCCTATGTCTCGAGAAAAGGAAAATAGTAGAAGCGAGGGATGGAAGAGGTTGAAGGAAAATGGATGCCCGTGTGATGGACATATTGAAACAATACGAGAGGCATTCTAGCAGGAAGAGATACTCGATGCCATTTTAGATGTCGAATCGAGCCTAGATCGGTCGATGAATTCAAAATGCTCGAATCCGAGGGATACTTGAAGGCATGTCCATAGCCCAAGCCTCGGACTTACATTGAAAAAAAGGCCTCAAGCGGTGCGAAGAAGGCGACAAACAGATTCCTTTAGCAATCACTCTGGGTCGGTCCTCTTGGAAAGAAGAAGGCCCTCAAGACAATACACACCCGGAGGAAGAGGAAGAATGAGTGGATGAAGAGGTTTTAGACCTAGACCTCTACCCAAAAATATCGAATATATAGATCCGGGAAAGAAAGGAGGGATCTATTGGGCTGGGTATGACGAAGTAGCCTACAGGGAAGTGGCAAGGAAGAATCGACTATGTCAAGAGGATTGAAGAAGAAAGTAAAAGACAAACTGTTTGTGGGAAGAAAGACAAGAAAGAAAGAGAAAAGACGTTTTGCGAGAAGAGCCTATGAGAAAAAAAAGCGGTGAAGAAGAAAAGAAGAGAAAGAGACCGAGGAAGATGACAGAGTCAAGAGGAAAGAAGGAGACACGAAGGCGATGAAGTGTTCTTGTCCACCCCTTCATCTATTTTACTATTGTAAATGCATATGTATGTAAGTCTTACGTACATTGAATAAGAATCTCGAATTTCTATATTTTTGCATAGATATAGAATACTATGGTTGCTCGATACGCTTTGTAAAAGTGTGTAAAAGACAAGAATGTTATGATCAATAAAAAGATTGATTTTGTGCATACATTCTCTGTTTGTACATTGTCTCGTATGTATCTTTGCTAATTACTTTGTGTATGTATGTTTTAATTTTGGCATCATCAAAAAGGGGGAAATTGTTGGGAGAATTATTGTTTAGATTTTGATGAATGCCATGTAAAACTTAGACTAGAAAGTTGGCACCCCATTTTCCTTGTAATTTGCATTGTAATAGATAGGGTCATGCATTTAGTGAGTTAAGTCACTATGCCTGGATATACAAGAAGTCAATCAAGGTGAGATGAAGACTTATTTGTGAAGCAAATTTGAGTATGACAAGGAGGAGAAGTCAAGAACTCAATCGAAGGAGTATCACTGGATACGGTGTGTGAAGTGTCGATCAAGTTAACTCAAGAAGCCAAGTCAAGTTGAAGTGACAGATGAGTCTTTCAATTATTGGAGCACTCAAGTCACCTGGGGAAAAGACAGTCAAGTCAAGACAATCGAAAAGAATCATTTGTAAGTCAAGAATATTACCTAAACAAGTAATACTTCCATGCTTTGCCATGTCTTAAAGTGCTTTCCCTTAAGCGTGCAAAAGGAATAATCCAATGGGAAGCACTACACCTTGTGTCGACTACGAAAAGTCTGAATGTTCATTTAATACGAGGAAATGTCAACATCAAGGATCGCAACAAGACAAGCCAATGAACACAAGTGACTTTTAAAAATCAGCCTATCTTCTTCAGCGGTGATTTTTTAAAAGTTCACTATAAAAGGCCGAGGAATCACTTTTAGAGAAGGTTACGAACACGAACATTCAAGCTATTATTCGAATCAGTAACCAAGTAAAATATTCTCAAGTTACTCAAGCAAATCCTCAAGCCTAAACTTGAAGGAAATCGATCCAACACCAAGTCGTGAAGGAAAGACAACTTCAAATGTTGAAGAGGAAACTTTTGAAGAATCAAAGGGGTCTACATTCCAAGGAGGATCGTAGAAAGGTTCAAGGTCGAACCAGTCTCAAGTTATTGGAGGTTTTCGTGATCAAATCCAAGAAGCTTGAGCAAGTGAGTCAGTAGTAGCAAAAGCGGCAAATTGTCCTATGAAGAAGCCGAGTCGCGAGAATTTGTGTGACCAAGGCATCTCGGATCGAGTCCCAAAGGATCAAGTCACCGTGTGTGATCAAGACTTGTACCGGGACCGATAAACACTTTGTACCGATCAATACTTAGTCTATTCCTCCGGGAGTTGGAGAAGACAGGAGTAGAAGAATTACCCCATTTTCGAACCTCTATAAAATTTATTGTGTCATTTACATTTCAACATTTTATCTCGCATATTACTTTATATCTCACGATAATTTGCATTCCAACCGATAATTAACAAAGTGCTAAAACCAAGTGTTAGAACAAACTTAACTCAAATTCAAGGGTGTTAAGTCTTCCAATGAAAATATCATCACAAACCAAGTTAAGGTTTAGACTAAACAATGAGTTATTCTATCAACGACTCAATCGAGTGCGTTGAGTGGCTAACTCTATTTGGTTAACTAACTTAGTGTCTATCAAGGACATAGTTTGTGTATTTAACTCTGTAATAATTTAAAAGGACTAAATTCAAAAAGTTGGTAAGGTTTAACCAACCCCTTCTAAACCTTACTCACACCCCCTTGGGACCTACACGCCCCCTTCAATTCAAGCGAGGTCTTTGGAACAACTCCAAGTTCATTCATAATCGAGCGAAGAATTGACTACTAAGGGGCTTAGTTAGAATGTCGTCAATCGATCAATTCTTTGGAATGTGATGAATGGATATAACTTGATCGGCAACCTCCTCATTGATAAAATGAATATCAATTTCCACGTGCTTTGTTCAAAAATGATGAATATGATTGACAAGGAGTAGGATTTGCTCCTAAATTATTCACCTAAATTGGAGTAGGTTTGTGTTGAAGTATATGAAGTTCCTTAAGAAGAGATCAAAGCTAGATAATGTCACAAGATGTGGTTGCTCTACCTTTGTATTCGCGCTTTCGTGTCTAGAACGAGCTATCGTCTTTTGTTTCTTACTACTCCGTTAACGTTGTGGAAAACTAGTATTTCCGAAATAAAACAATAAATGTTTCTTTCATCTTTCGATTCTTCATGATTAAGCATGATTTATTCGTAAAAAATATTAAGCATGAGTTAAATAAAATAAAATCAATTGGGAAGATAATATACAATACGAAGAGAACATCAACATTGTATATACAACACGCCATTAGCATTGTCACATTTGCCAAGTAAGGATTTCAAAGGAAAATTTATGATCTTACTTGAGTTTATTCATCAAATTTTGGGTTGCATAATTTGTTGATTGAAATTTTTTATTGTTATGTGTTGCCACACATGTTATATGATATATAAAAGAAAGTTATTGGATTACCAAAATAATGTGTCTATTTGGTGAATTGATTGTGCTTGTGTGGTGTCAAAAACTAACTCAACTTCTAGCCCTCAATCCTATGTTTCTTGAATTGCACACTTATACTTAATTGGTTTTGATTATCATTGTTGTGATTCATGCGGGTGACCTTTTTTTTTAGGAGGAAATGCAAAATAAACATTCATAATAAGGCACCTCAACATCAACAATGTATCGTAGTTCTTATGGAACATAATCCACACAACCAAAGCCCGAGTCAAGAGAAAAGGAAACATTTGTTAAACAATGTGCCAATGTATTGGCTTGACGACTTACTAGACTAGAAGATAAATGTCTAAACTCATTTTGTAATAGGAAAGAATGTCGGCAACTAAATTGCCAAAATATGTCAATGGTACTTGTTTTTTTCTTGAGCGCATGGTAGAGGTTCGCATAACTGTTTCCATAATCGAGAACTTAGATATTAGTGTTTTTGGCCAACTTGATACCTTTCGACATGCCATTGGTTTTTCCCGATCAACTTTAAGCACATGAGAACGCCGAGCTATCGCTTTCACATTATTACCATCCTCATCACGAATTACTACCCAATGCCAATACCCTCCCATTTTTAATTGAACCGTCGAGGTCATCTTGAGATTTAGAGTGGAGAGAGCTTCCACTCTGTGCGGACAGGTTGAAAGGTTCGAGGTGGTGCAGGTCTTTTGCGTTTTGATAGTGGTACTAACTTTGTAATGCCAAATCAAAGTCGTAATTATGATCTACTTCCCTGTCTTTGAAAAATCAACATGTTCCTAGCCTTCCATATTGCCCACAACAAATAGGAGAATAGCAATGAGCATCTCGATTTTATGAGTCGGGGTATCATTTCAATCAAGTCCGCAATTAGTACATACATACTATCTCCATTGAATGGCAATCGTAGAGAGCTAGCTTGCCAAGAGAAAGTGTTCCATGGACAAATCTATAAACACATGCTCCATCGTCTTGATTGATTTCCCACACCTCCGGGATAAAGGATCAATTGACAACCCTCTTCGGGCAAAAGTCGCTCCAACAGATAGATTTCCAAGGATGCACAGCCAAATAAAAACTTGAATTTTTGGTTGGATATCAAGTTGCCATGGCCATTTCCAGAGACAGCTCGGATTGAAGATGAGCATGCCCACTTGTGAGGCTCTTGAACAATTAGATAAGGCAACTTGGCACCCACTTTTAATTGTATCTATTCCATACTTCAAGAAATACCATATCCATCTGCTGGATGGGCCTATCACAAAGAGGTATCGAAAGTATAATAGAGGCCACATATGTCATAAAAATTTCCTTAATAAGATCTTGGTTCCTTTCAAAAGAGTTCTGGCAAAATAAATCAGCTCCATTTTCCACCCCATTATAATTGTTTGGCTTTTCTTTGGATTGAATTGTTGTAGCATGTACACCGGGGGTTATCCCAAACCCGAATATATTTGCCTTCACCAACGCGCTATAATTACCCCATACGATAATTTCTCTTCCAACTAATATGCTTCACCACACATAACGGTGATCATGGGCAATAGTGGTATGAAGAAAATTCTCCTCGAGAAGTATCGGGCGCATAGGACTTGGCTAAGACATAATGTCTCTAAAATAATTCCACCGTCCTTTGTTTGACACAATTTTTTCCACGAGCACTAGTGAACTTTTCTCGCACTTTCTTTTGACCCCACCAAAAATTGGCGATACTTGAATCAATCTTTGCACATATGTTCCGAGGAGCCGAAAATAGTTCATTATGTAAGTTGGGATGACTTGAGCTACGATTTTATCAACTCCATTTACCCGCATATGATAGAGATCTATTTTTCCAATTCTTCAACTTTTTTCGAACACGATCCACAATGAGATTAAAAATATCATTCTTTGAGCTACCAATCACCGAAGGTAGTCCCAATAAGATGGGTAGTTAGAGACCGATTAACACCCATCACATGGCTAAAGACGTAGTCAGTCTGGGGGACCCTAGCACGAATGCAATATCGGGGTTTTTCAAAATTTACAACCTATCGGCGTGTTCATACTTTTCTATGATGTCCCGTATCCCCTCCACTTCTCGTATATTAGCCATGCCAAAGATAATTCTATCATCCGCAAAAAATAGGTGAGTAATAGACGGTGCATTGCTATAGATTTTAGCTCCATGCAATAAATTAGCAAATTCCGCTTTTTTAATACGTGACGAGAAAGATTCAAGACAAAACGAGAAAAAAAGATAATGGTATAAGGGGTTCCCTTGTTGGAGTCCTCGCGATGGGAGGAACCTATGCCCTGGAATCCCATTGATAAGAACCAAGTAGGATAATGTAGAGATACACAACGCATAATGAGATTGACAAATGACTCAAAAAGGCCAATCTTTAGCATTATCGCTTTTAAGAAAGGGCATTCAACTCTATCATAGGCCTTAGACATGTCAAGTTTAAAAGCAAAACTTCCCTTATTCCTAGTAGGGTTAGAATTCATGGATGAAAATTTGAAAGCTAAAATGGAGTTATTTATTATGAGACGACAGGAATGAAAATGTATTGGCAAGGATCAATGATTTTTGGTAAAAGGGATTGCCGAGTAGCTATCACTTTAGTGACAATTTTGAATGTCACATTACACAAGGCTTATGGGGGCCGTATTCGGTGGTGGCTTGTGGATTTTTCATTTTCGGTATAAGAACTATGTTGGTGTGGTTAAGATCTGCTAGACCGACTTTATGGTTCAAAATATTGAGTAGACAGTACAAGATTGGGTTTACGATATTCTAGAATTTATGGTAAAAAGAATGGTGTACTATCGGGACTTGGCGCTTTAAGAAGGTGCATCAATGATATTCGCCGTGTAAGGTTGAAAAAGAAGGCTATTCATTTCATCTGTTGCTTTGTGCTCCACCGTATCGATGATGATATCCATATCGAGGTTTGGAAGAGTTATAAACAGCCGCTAAAGTAATTCTCGAAAATTACCCCTTTCTCATTTGCATCTTCTACCCACAAAGAGTGCATTTCCATTCTTAATTTTATCAATGTGGTTTTTCTTCCTTCCCGATCTTTGTCTTATGAAAAAATTGTGTATTTTCGTCCCCATCTTGTACCAATTAATTCTTGACCATTGATGCCACATAGTTTCTTCTTTTCTCAACAAATCGCAATTTATTCTCGGGTGATTTACTATCATTTGTGTTCTCCAAGGTGCGGGCGTCTTTGAGCTTCATTCAACTCTCCTTTGATCGGTTCGTTTTGTTTGGCAATGTGTCCGAAGTGCGCCATTTCCTAGTGCTTGAGTCTTGTCCCACAAATTTTTAGCTTCATAGTTAAATCATACGGATTCATGGGGAGTTGAGAGAGTTCCATGATGTCTTCACAACCATAGTACATGATTCGTCCGAAAGCCACATGGACTCAAATTTATATCCTCTGTGTTGTCGTCTTTTCTTTCTTCTTTTCTTAGCCCATGATAATAAAATTGGATAGTGATCCGATGATTTACGTCTAGGTGTTCGACTTTGAAACTCGGATATTTGGGCACCCATTCTATATGAGCTATGCACCGTTCAAGTCTTTCTTGGATGTTATTAGCTCCAACACGTCCATTTGTCTAGGTGTATGTGAAACCCCTATAACCAATGTCGTCAAACCACAATGATCGAGAATTCTCGAAAAGCCTTCATTTTGACACTCTCTTTCGGATTCTTGCCTATGTTTTCATGGTGGAATAGTATTTTGTTAAAATCTCCAATAAACACCCATGGTAAATGTGAATCATCGGCTAAATCTCGGAGAAGAGACCATGTATATCCTTTTTTAGAGTCATCGGGCCATCTATATACACCAAGTAAATCTCCAATTTTTTGACAAGACTATCAATAAAGGCGTCAATATGATGCAAGGACGAGAAACAACCTGGACATTAATCATGTCTCTCCGGAATAACGCTTAGGCCACCCGAGTGGCCTCCGCCACTCTCATCACATTCCACACTATGTACATTATCAAAACAAGCTTCACACAAAGGGGAGAAACTTCAATTGATACCAATTTAGTCTCCATTAAGAAGACAATGATAGGAGCTTTTGAATTGATTTCACTTTGAAGCACTCGAACTTTTCGAGGGTTCCCAAGCCCTCGATAGTTCCATCCTAGGCAACTCATTGTTGTCGGTGGGGCTGGGACCGAGTGACACGAGTCTCGCCGTTGGGATAAAATTTCATGGTACATCGTAAATATAGTCCCCTTCAACTTTTTATTTATTTTATCTTCATCATCCGTATCCATGGGATATATCCTCTCGATTGGACTCCACTTTCCCAGTTGGAGTGGTTGTCAGAATCTTGTGTTTGGTACGCGGTCCAGTGGCCTTGCCCAGTTTTTTTTTCTTCCGCCGGCCTTGTTTTTGGTATTGGGTGTGTTTTTGGGTTTTGGTAAATGAAGGGTTTCGAATTAGTGTATACTAGTAGATGCGATGCACGGACTATAGTTTCACAAAAAATAAATTTTAGTTATTAGTGATTGTAAGGTCCGAGAATTTCAATAAGTAATTAAACGATAAAAATAAATTAATTTAATTAAAATTCATAAAATCATACAATAGAATTACAAATTATTATAAACGATGAAAAATTCTTTAAATACAATGCTTAAGGGTCTTTTCGAACGACGATCAACCACAACTCGGTGAAGAAAAGTTTTGATGACTTTGCAAATGTCACTCTAAGTGAGTCCTCATCTATATTTGGATATGAACCTAAATCATATCATACCATTTATGATATCGAACAAAAGGATAAATTAATGTTGACTAATGGGTTTTTCATAAAACTTTCAACACTACACCATGAAAAGCAACATTTTTCGTATAGTAATTTATATGGGATAGCCCAATTAAAAAAATAACATTAAAGTAAAAACGAAATAAAAATCAATGAAGATGAAAATAATTGAGAATTAATTATCACATTGAACCATTAAAAGTATTCATATATGGACTGATATGTGCTTGCCCAAATGCATGAATGATACTGTTGTGGAAATAATGAAATTTTTTATAAAGAAAATGTCATTTTTCTCCAAAATTTACTCATTTTTCTTTTTGCTTCTCACACTTCCCAATACCCAAGAACACTAATTATTTCTCGCTTTATCCTATTCATATCAAGAATTTCGGTAATTTCTTTAATTTATCATCATTTTTATTATTTCTTCTTTAATCTTCATAACAAAAAGAATGAAATGAGATCCATATTGCCTATTTTTGGATTAGTTTTTTTATATTTAATTTTCTTATATTATATTTTACAATATTATTTCCCAAAATATTTCACAAACAATCAATATCTCTAAAAGATTTCACACCACATCAATACAATCATTATTTTTTTCTCTACACATCTAATTTTCACTTTTAAAAAAAAACCATCGCTATTTACCCAAAAATGAAAATAAAATGAATGAAAGCACAAGCAATTTCTTCTCCTCCAACTTTCTACCAAAAACAAATTGACAGATATCATATTCTAAAACATTTTTCCGAAAAATACATCTCTCTCAAAATCAAAACTTGTAATAAATTGATTCGAATTGAAAATATCTTTACTTTTTATATTTTTTTCAGATCAGAGGAAGCAAACAAACAAAAATATATCTATATTATTTTAGTACGGATATGAAATTTTTTGCATTCAAATGATGACACTTCTATTATTTTGTATTTTTATTTGATTATTTTTAGTCATTGTGTTTTCGAGCCTGTAGATAGCAAACTTTTTTCACAAAAACTCTGTCCGACCGTCTAACGGGTCTCGAACCGCTAGACGGATCGATCCGCGACCCAAGAGTGGTATTTTTGTGATTTCGCCCGATAGTGGCATTTTTGTAATTTCCGATCGCGTAGTGGCATTTTTGTAATTTGAATGTGGCTTTTCAATTTCGCGGGCAAATCATCGAACCGTCATTTACTTGGATAGGTGAACGTGACTACTCGATGACTTCTCATTTCTCAACTTCTCAATTCTCAACATTGCAAAAAACTCTTAGACGAGTTTATTCGTTCGGATCGGAAAGAGTGCGTTCGTCGGTGGCGTTGGTCGTGAAGTTTTTGAAATCTTGTAGCATTTTCGTTCATTTTCATTCGAGTTTGACAAGTCCACATTTCTTTCGTGGTTTTGAAGTTCGTGTTTGTTTGAAAACAAAGATATCGTTCATGTTCACAAATAAGGTAATGTTTGATTCATTCTAGGTTTAACTTTGAAAACGGTAGTTTCGTCAGTAGGGTTTAAAGTTTTGTGGTGATTTGTTTGATATTTTGAATTCCAAACCCTATTTTCTGGTTTTTGGTAGGTTTTTTGTTATTTTTGTTTGTTTATGTGTTTTTGTTATGAACATTTAAGTTACACAAATATTTTCTTAAATGTATTAGTAGTTACTTCATATTGTATTAGTTTTTATCATGTAAAGTATTAGCAATCTTTGTATATGTTTTCTTATGTTGTCAAGGTTTTGCCCTGTTTTTTTTTTCATGTTGGAGGTTTTTTTAGTTTGTATTACTTGTTATTCTCAATTGTATTAGTTATTACTGATGAAAAGTATTAGTGTAAAACCACAGTCCTTTTTTTTTGTTGTTGTTCTATTTTTCTTTTAAATGTATTAGTAGTTTGTTTGAATAGTAATCTTTGTTTATGTAAAGTGTTAGTAATGATTTCTCTCTTTTTTATGGCATGTAGTAAAGTGTATATTATTGGTGGTTTTTTGTATTTTGTATTACTTGTTACTCTCAATTGTATTAGTTGCTAATGAAAAGTATTAGTCTAAAACCATAGTGTCCTCGCTTTTGTCTTTTTCATTTTTTTTCTTTTATATGTATTAGTAGTTAGTTTGAATAGTATTTGTGTTTATTATGTAAAGTGTTAGTAATGATTTCTCTCTTTTTATGGCATGTACTAAAGTGTATATTATTGGTGGTTTTTTGTATTAGTTGTTACTCTCAATTGTATTAGTTGTTACACTGAAATGTATTAGTCCAAAACCATAGTGTCCTGCTTATGTGCTGATGTTCGGTTTTCTTTTAAATGTATTAGTAGTTAGTTTGAATGGTATTTGTGTTTATTATGTAAAGTGTTAGTAATGATTTCTCTCTTTTTTATTGATGGTTTTTGTATTAGTTGTTACTCTCAATTGTATTAGTTGTTACAATCGAAATGTATTAGTCCAAAACCATAGTGTCTCGCTTATGTGTCTTTGTTGTTCGGTTTCTTTTAAATGTTTTACTTACTCGAATAGTATTAGGCATTACAATCGAAATGTATTGATTACTACGACTAGTCCGAATAGTGCTAGTTTTTTTATTTCGTGGTGTTTTATGTTGTTGGTGTTTGTAGTAACAAAATGGTGTGTATGAAGAGATCGGTGAAGAGGTCAAAAAAGGATGATATCCCTCCATTAGCTCTTGTTCCATACGAGTACCGATCCTCCTCAAGTGAGGAATATATTCCACCCAAGAAGCAAATTTGCAAAGAGAAAAATGTTGCTTTGTAAAGAAAAAGAGCTAATATGTACTATACTCTTTTAACAGATTTTTAGTGTCCGCAATTTAAAGTATAAGCACTAACGTTTTTTTTTTCCACTTTTTTGCGGTGATTTTGTCACACAATGTAGACCACGAGTGTCCTGTGTGAATTCGTATCCAAGCTTGCGATGCTCAAAAGAGAGACGTTGAAGCCGTTGGTTTTGGAGGTCTCATTGAAGATGTCCGGGGTGAATGCAATCCCAACAAAAATTTTGAGGTGGTTAATTAGCAATTTCAATGGTACAAGCCTTCTTAGGATTGATCAAAATAGGAATTTTGTTGTGACGGCGGAGGATATTTGATTGTTTCCTTCTTCCAAGGAACGAAGGGTGTGACGTTTTAAGAAATAATGAAAGTTTAGCTCTAATGACTGATTGGAACGCTAGGTATAAGTTTAAGGTGAAGTTAGTTTGAAGTCTTTTAGGTCTATTATGGAGAGTATGGTGGGCGGTGGTGATGACTTTAAGCGTTTTTTTGTTTTATTTTCATTGTCTTCATTCTTAACACCAAGTGCCAATGAAATGTGGACTTTGGTGTTTTACGTTGATTGTTGAGGTGGAAAAAATAAAAAGTTGGATTGGTGCACACATGTGCTTAATAAGCCGTGGTGTTCTTTGTTAATAAGTATAAATCGGGAGTGTTAAGAATGTGAGCCTGCATTTTGGTTGCTGCAGATCTTGTATTTTCATCGGTTGAATTGGCAAGGTTGTGCGGAACCCACAACCCTACCATTTATACAGCATTGGAACACAGATAGAATCAAGAAAAGGGTTGCGGAAGAAGTTGCAGCCGGTGAATTCGGACAGGGAGAGTTCCTGACAGACACATATCCCGTGTCTCGAGAAAAAGCGGAGTGGGAAGAAGCCTCTTGGCGAGGGAAATATTTGTGAGGAAGAAGAGCGAGTAAAAGATGGGCGGGGACGAGAAGAAAAAGCGGGGCGAGAGGAGAGAAAGAAACATGAGAATGATGATGAGATCAAGTACAAGTCGCCCAAGGTGAGATGGTGGATGAAGAGATCCGCAAATTGGCGAAGGATGTAAGATAAATATTGTTTTATATATTATTATTTACTTTAAAAGTATTAGTAGTTTTCTAATAATTTTTGTTGTTTTGTTTTTTAGGAAATGAGCGAGTTATTTATGTTGCTTAGGAGGGACATGAATGTCATATTTCACGCGCACATGGAAAGGGTTAGGAAGTCTGCAGAACAATTATTTGAAAAAGAGACTTCATTGTCTCCAACTTTTGAGTTGTCCGAGACTCCATGCTTTTTTCAAGTGCAAAGTCGCATGAATATGTTGACGAGGTTGTCAAAGAAATTTGAAAAAATGAAGAGATTCATTGTCATAACCCAAAACATTGCATTTTAATTATCGAGTTAATTATTTATAAGCCTAAGTACATGCATTTTAAATTTCCCATTCATAGTAGAATTCATATGAAATCATGAATTTACGGTTTTAACTTAATTGCATAAGCATATAAACAAAATATTGCACACACATATACACATTTGAAAACACTTTTAGACCCATATAATGGGGTGGAATTAATATATGTATATAGTGATTTAGTAATTAACACAAGTTACAGCCATACGTGTGGCCATTAGAATTACAACTTTAACATATATATAATAAACTATAACTTATACATATATATTTAGCTAATATATAATTGGGGTTCTATAGATATATTAATGTATGTATACCTAGTAAAGTGCACCAATATATATATAATATATGTGTGTGGGTATAACGTAGATAAATATAATTACTCATGCACAGATGTCAAATGATTAGCATGTAAGTAGACAAATTATTTGTTTGTATGACCACCGCCTTAAGCAACATGATAAGTACAACATATATCATCTATTATAAGTACAAACAGATAGGGAAGGAACAAGAGAGAGGGATAGCTCGCACAGTCATGATTGAACAAGGAAAAAAATCTGGGAGATCAATTCACTTCTGTAATTAAATAGGTAAGTTTGATCCTATCTTTAAATCATTTAACTCTATAAATTACATTGATTATTGAAGTTTCAATTTACATACGGGATGGTACTAATGGCTTGCAAATGATTTTCTATAGATTAGCACTTAAGTGAAATAGAAATAGGAGTAAAAAGAGGTAATGGTTGTAACCTTATTAAATTTATTTCAATTATTTATTGTAGTGGCTGAATAGGATATTAGTTAAGATAAAATGAAAAACCAATTCAATAGAAACAGTAACCACTTCAGGAGCATCAGTACATTAATGATATTAAGTATTTGAACTATTTGTGATTCCTAATTATTTATTCTAATAATAAATTTGGAGAATAAAATAATTGTACTGACAATTGATTATAAGACAATTGAATTAACAAGGATGTGTAATTAATTCGGTTAAAAATCATATAATCAGAGCTTATGTCAAATTAGGGATTGCATATTTAAGGTATATTACTAGAGTTAAATTTATAACTTTTAATGTGGTTATAAATTTTTAAATGTTAATAGGTCAAAATCGCGATCTGAGGGGGCAACTAAAGCCGACTAGGCGAAAACTTCGAGATAAGGGCATCTTCTTGTGAGTATAATCTTTTAGCTTGTTATTTGACTTGTGTGATTATATGATTAATGTGTTGGAATGAATTATTTACTTATTCGCTACAATGATTAGTAGCTTATTGTGCCCTAATGTGAATTGCATTATTCACTATGATGATATTGTGATGAAATTGAGATATATGATCTCTATGTGATGATATGGATATAAAATTGAGATATATGATCTATATGTGATGACATTGAAATGAAATTGAGATATGTGATCTCCAATGATGTTGTTGATATGGAAATGAGATATGCGATCTCTCGATGTTATTGATACGGAAAGGAAATATGTGATTACGTAAATGCATTCATGAGAGATTAATGGATTTACGTTATGGCCACTAATGACCTTGAATCACAATTACGAGTCATCCGTAAATTGCGGATTTACAGTGCATCGTCACGGACACCTCGAGTTCGAACTCTACGTGAAATAAAGAATTACAGAGTGCCATGGCCATTTTCATGATCACGATTTATTCCTGGTATTAGCTGGCCCATAACAAGAAAAAGAATATGACTAAGCACGTGCATTTATGTGGTTATGAATATTATGAACAAATGATATGGAATGGTTGTGATAATGTGCTTGTGTGATGTTAAATAAGCTGGTTATTGGATTATACTTGCCGAGCTTGCAACTCACCAAATGCAATGTTGCCAATTTTAGTTGTTGTAGATAAAAGTTGATCCGTGAGGTGTGAGTTTAAAGCATGGATCAAAGGTCGGTCGGTGGATTCCCATCCTCTCCTCACCCATCATTTGCATTGCATATAGGGAGTTCTATTTTGATCGTATATAAAAAGCACGGTCGTTATGTTTTGTAATATGGATAAATGCACATGTGTGAATAATTGTTGTTAATCTTTGAAGTTAATACTTCCGCTGCGAAAAAGGTTCTGAGATCCCGATTACCATGTGCAATACTGGTGTGTTGGATATGAACTAGTTTATGATATAAAAATACGTGTTATAAGGGTAAGGGTGTTACTGATTAAGTTTGGTATCGAGCCGGGTAGGGGTTCTACAGATCACGACATGACATGTGCATTATCATTAAATATTATACAAAAGTTACAATTTTTGTCATATTATAGGCAATGGGTTATGAGTCAAGAAGCACATGTACATAATGATGAGCAAAGTGTTCACGGAGGGGAAGGGCGGAGAGCGAGTCACACTCATCTCATTCACCTCGCATCATGTGCATGGAATACCGCTCATTTTGCGTATCCACCGTATCCATTGGTAAATCCCCCCGAACCACGGGAATGAAAGTATGATAAACTTAGGAAAATGGGAGAGTGTTGATTTTGTGGGCACTACCGATCCTGCAGAGGCGAAACATGGCTCAAACGAGAGAAAAGATTCTAAACTTGATGAAATGTACTCTGAAGAAAAGTTTGATTATGCGATATCACTCCTTCAGGAAATGCGTATGATTGGTGGGAGACTATTCCCGATAGTCTTGTTCAACCACCTATATTGACCTGGGATGATTTTGAAAGAATTTCACGACACGTACTTGCCGGAGGTTTATAGGGATCGAGAAAGAAAAAGAGTTTCTTGAACTTAAACAGGAAGTCGATCGATTCTTGAGTATGAAGTGTTGTTTAATCGGCTTTCTCATTATGCCCCACATATGATAGCCACGGAAAAAAGAAGAAATGTACTAGGTTTGAATCGGACTCCGTTTTGCTATTCGAAATCGTATTACACCCAGATATGGAGTCTTATAGTATGTTGAAAGGTGCGATGTACGTGCGAGAAATTGGAAGGCGAGTCAAAAAACAAAATTTTCAAGATATAATAAGAAGAGGTGGTGACGAAACCAGAGGATTTAGGAATAGAAAGGAATTCACTGCGCCGCACATAGGAGCGATCAAAGAGTGGTAGTTTTAGGGGTGCAACATCAACCAGTAAGAGTGTTGGTTCTACACCATCAGTTCCCACATGTGCACATTGTGGTAAGAGTCATTATGGAGAATGTAGATTACTTACAGGAAAATGTTTTCGATGTGGTGAACCTGGACATATAGCAAGGAATTGCACAAAACCACGCGAAGAACCCACAATTGAGCAAACTAGATTTAGTGGTTTCAATCCTAATAGAGGTAGGAGTCGAGGAAGATTCAGTGTAGGAAGAGGCGCTGGTCCAGAAGAAAGTCAAGCGAGTAGACAACAAGGTCCAGCTCGAGTTTTTGCTATGACACAGGAAGAAGCTAAAGCTGCACCAACCGTAGTTACTGGTAATCTCTCAATCTCTGATACAAATGCTTGTGTTTTATTTGATCCGGAGCAACACATTCATTTGTTTCACAATCATTTTCATCACATTTGGGTAATAAACTAGAAACATTAGGCTATGATTTATTGGTTCGAACCCCAGTAGGAAGTGTGGTGATTGTAAATAATGTATATCGTGATTGCAAAATTGTGATCGGTGAATCAAAATTGAGTGCTAGTTTACTTGTTATGCCTTTAAGAGATTTCGATGTGATTCGGGTATGGATTGGTTAACCGAACACCATGCTAAACTGGATTGTTTTACTAAAGAAATCACGTTGGAGCTTCACGATCGAGGCGCAGATTGTATTTAAAGGGGAAAGAGAAATTTTACCTACATGTATAATATATGCATCTCTGACTTTCAAAATGATTAAGAAAGGTTGTGAATGTTACCTAGCCCACGTAATAGATACACGTTTATGTGGTTTGAAACTTGAAGACACTCCGGTGGTTAGAGAGTATCCCGATGTGTTTCGGATGATTTACCCTGAGGATTACCTCCAGGATAGAGATATAGAGTTCACCATTGAACTACAACCTGGTACAACGCCAATCTCTATCCCTCCTTATCGAATGGCACTGTTGAGTTACAAGAATTAAAGACCCATTTACTACAAGAACTGTTGGATAAATGATATATTAGACCGAGTGTTTTGCCATGGGGTGCACGGTGTTGTTTGTAAAAAAGAAAGATGGTACGCGAGATTATGCATAGATTATCGACAATCGAATCGAGTGACGGTGAAGAATAAATATCCATTGCCTATAATAGATGATTTATTTGATCGGTTGCAAGGTGCTAGAGTTTTCTAAAAGGTTGATTTGAGATCGAGGATATCACCGATTAAAGATTGGCCATTGCGAGTTTTTGGTAATGCCTTTTGGCCTGACTAATGCACCCGCTGTATTTATGACATTGATGAATAATGTGTTTAGACCCTACCTAGATAAATTTGTTATTGTCTTCATTGATGATATCTTGGTATATTCTAAATCTGCTGAGGAACATGAACAACATTTGAGAGTTGTGTTGCAAATCTTGCGAGAGAAACAACTATATGCAAAACTCAGTAAATGTGAATTTTGGTTAGATCAAGTAATCTTTTTTGGGACACGTTGTTTTGGTGATGGGATTAAAGTTGATCCACGAGAAAATCGAAGCGGTGATCAAGTGGGAAAACACAAAAAGTGTTACGAAGTTCATAGTTTTCTAGGTCTAGCAGGATACTATCGACGCTTATTGCAACTCCACTGACAAAGTTACTACGAAAAGATGTTTCTTTCAAATGGACAGATAGTTGCCAAAAGAGTTTAGAAGAGTTAAAGAAAAGGCTTACCACTGCCCCAGTCTTGACTATTCCTTGAGGTACCGATGGATTTGTTGTTTACAGTGACGCTTCTTACCAAGGTTTAGGATGTGTTTTAATGCAACACGGTAAGGTTATTGCTTATGCGTCTAGACAACTTAAACCATATGAAATGTCTTACCCTACGCATGACCTTGAACTAGCGGCGGTTGTATTTGCGTTAAAAATATGGAGACATTACTTATATGGTGCCACATTCCAAATTTTCACTGATCATAAAAGCTTGAAATACTTATTGAGTCAGAAAGAATTGAACATGCGTCAAAGAAGATGGCTTGAATTGCTTAAGGATTAAGATTGCACTATTGAATACCATCCAGGGAAAGCTAATGTTGTTCTTGATGCTTTGAGCCGAAAATCTTTGGTAATCTTGTTTCTTATCTCTCGAGTGCATTCTTTGTCGATCTGCTAGATATGAGGAAGATGAATGTTGAATTGAATGTAAGTGACATGGGTGTTTTATGTGCTTCACTTGGTGTTCGTCCTGTGATGATTGAAAGAATTAGACAAGCACAATTTCGTGATAATAAATTGACCAGTATTGCAGAAAAAGTGAAACAAGAAAATAGTACATCATTTGTTCTGAATAGTGATGGTAATTTGACGATCAATAATCGACTTTGTGTCCCTGATGCTGATGGTTTAAGGCATGAGATAATGGAAGAGGCTCATAACGCACCATATGCCATGCACCCACTAGTACAAAAATGTATCAGACCTTAAAAAGCCATTATTGGTGGCCTAGAATGAAGAAAGATGTAGCCGAGTATGTTTTGAAATGCTTAACTTGCCAGCAGATTAAAGCAGAGCATCAGGCACCAGTAGGTAAATTGCATCCATTACCTATTCCTGTTTGGGAGTGGGAGCGTATTACTATGGATTTCCTTTATGGTCCGCTTGTGACACGAGAGGAGAAATGATGCGTTTGAGTTATTGTTGATCAACTAACAAAATCGGCGCACTTTTTACCATTTAGATGGGGTTCTACTCTAGAAAATGCGGCATAAACGATATGTAAATGAGATTGTTAAACTACATGGTGTACCCTTGTCTATTGTTTGAGATCGCGATCCTCGTTTTACGTCTAGATTTTGGGGTAGCTTACAACGGGCATTAGGTACTAGGTTACATTTCGATGACGACATTTCATCCACGCAGACAGATGGGCAATCGAAAGAACTATTCGGACTCAGAGGATATGCTCGTGCTTGTGTTCGGAATTTAAAGGTTCTTGGGATGAATACATTGCGTTGATGGAATTTGCATACAATAATCAACATCATAGCAAAGCATTGGTATGGCGCCCTATGAAGCATTATATGGTAGGAAATGCGAGGAGTCAAGTATGTTGGGATGAAGAGGGAATACGATTCTTGGAAGGCCCGGATCGATTCAAGACACGGTTGAAAAGTCAAAATAGTTAAAAGTCGATTAAAAGCGGCTCAAGATAGGCAAAAGAGTTATATTGATCAACATAGGCGGGAAATGGAATATGAAGTTGGTGAGAAAGTATTTCTCTGTGTCTCCCTGGATATTCTCGATTTGGAAAGAAAGGTAAACTAAGTCCTAGTTATATCGGCCCATATGAAATACTTGAAAAGGTGGGACCATTAGCTTATAGGCTTTTACTTACCACGAATTATCTCGATTCATAATGTGTTCCATGTTAGTATGCTTCGTCGGTCTGGATCGGACCCGTCACATGTTCTTGAGATGAACCAATTGAAGTTCTTTGATAATTTAAGTTATATTGAGAACCAGTTGAAATAGTAGGGTACAAAGAAAAGCAACTTCGCAATTGAGGGATTAGTTGATAAAAATATTGTGGAAAAATCATTCTAGAGAAGAAGCTACATGGGAAACGGAACAACATATGAGAGATCAATATCCGTGGTTATTTATCGATCAGGTACAAATTTCGAGGATGAAATTTTTAAGGGGAGAAAATTGTCATAACCCAAAACATTGCATTTTAATTATCGAGTTAATTATTTATAAGCCTAAGTACATGCATTTTAAAATTTCCCATTCATAGTAGAATTCATATGAAATCATGAATTTACGGTTTTAACTTAATTGCATAAGCATATAAAAAAAATATTGCACACACATATACACATTTGAAAACACTTTTAGTCCCATATAATGGGGTGGAATTAATATATGTATACAGTGATTTAGTAATTAACACAAGTTACAGCCATACGTGTGGCCATTAGAATTACAACTTTAACATATATATAATAAACTATAACTTATATATATATATATATATATTTAGCTAATATATAATTGGGGTTCTATAGATATATTAATGTATGTATACATATTAAAGTGCACCAATATATATATAATATATGTGTGTGGGTATAACGTAGATAAATATAATTACTCATGCACAGATGTCAAATGATTAGCATGTAAGTAGACAAATTATTTGTCTGTATGACCACCGCCTTAAGCAACATGATAAGTACAACATATATCATCTATTATAAGTACAAACGGATAGGGAAGGTACAAGAGAGAGGGATAGCTCACGCACAGTCATGATTGAACAAGGAAAAAAATCTGGGAGATCAATTCACTTCTGTAATTAAATAGGTAAGTTTGATCCTATCTTTAAATCATTTAACTCTATAAATTACATTGATTATCGAAGTTTCAATTTACATACGGGATGGTACTAATGGCTTGCAAATGCTTTTCTGTAGATTAGCACTTAAGTGAAATAGAAATAGGAGTAAAAAGAGGTAATGGTTGTGTAATTAGTTAAGATAAAATGAAAAACCAATTCAATAGAAACAGTAACCACTTGAGGAGCATCAGTACATTGATGATATTAAGTATTTGAACTACTTGTGATTCTTAATTATTTATTCTAATAATAAATTTGGAGAATAAAATAATTGTACTGACAATTGATTATAAGACAATTGAATTAACAAGGATGTGTAATTAATTCGGTTAAAAATCATATAATCGAGCTTATGTCAAATTAGGGATTGCATATTTAAGGTATATTACTAGAGTTAAATTTATAACTTTTAATGTGGTTATAAATTTTTAAATGTTAATAGGTCAAAATCGTGATACAGGGGGCAACTAAGGCCGACTAGGCGAAAACTTCGAGATAAGGGCATCTTCTTGTGAGTATAATCTTTTAGCTTGTTATTTGACTTGTGTGATTATATGATTAATGTGTTGGAATGAATTATTTACTTATTTGGCTACAATGATTAGTAGCTTATTGTGCCCTAATGTGAATTGCATTATTCACTATGATGATATTGTGATGAAATTGAGATATATGATCTCTATGTGATGATATGGATATAAAATTGAGATATAGGATCTATATGTGATGACATTGAAATGAAATTGAGATATGTGATCTCCAATGATGTTGTTGATATGGAAATGAGATATCACGATCTCACCGATGTTATTGATACGGAAAGGAAATATGTGATTACGTAAATGCATTCATGAGAGATTAATGGATTCGTTATGGCCACTAATGACCTTGAATCACGAATTACGATCATCCGAAAGTGGATTACAGAGTACAACAGACGGACACCTCGAGTTCGAACTCTACGTGAAATAAAGAATTACAGAGTGCCATGGCCATCTTCATGATCACGATTTATTCTGGTATTAGGCCCATAACAAGAAAAAAGAATATGACTAAGCACATGCATTTATGTGGTTATGAATATTATGAACAAATGATATGGAATGGTTGTGATAATGTGCTTGTGTGATGTTAAATAACTGGTTATTGGATTATACTTGCTGAGCTTGCAACTCACCAAATGCAATGTTGCCAATTTTAGCTGTTGTAGATAAAAGTTGATCCGTGAGGTGTGACAGAGTTTAAAGCATGGATCAAAGGTCGGCCGGCTGGATTCCCATCCTTCTCCCTCAGCTCATCATTTGCATTGCATATAGGGAGTTCTATTTTGATCTGTATATAAAAAGGCACGGTCGTTATGTTTTGTAATATGGATAAATGCACATGTGTGAATAACTGTTGTTAATCTTTGAAGTTAATACTTCCGCTTGCGAAAAAGGTTCTGAGATCCACGATTACCATGTGCAATCTGGCCGTGTTGCATATGAACTAGTTTATGATATAAAAATACGTGTTATAAGGGTAAGGGTGTTACATTCATTGACCCTTCCATGCAAAGACTTTGAGATTCTCGACCGGAAGAGGGTGTTATACGTGGGGTGAATAAAGATGTCCTACATTGCGCATGACGATGTAATACCCGAGGAGAAGGAAGAGGTAGAGGATGAGAAGGAACATTATAAGGAAGAGGCTGAGGATGTGAAGGAGCAGGGGGGGATGATGAGGATTTAGTTGTTGATGAATCGGGTATTAGTAGTTGTCTTTGTAATGTATTAGGGTTTACACTATAATGTATTAGTTGTAATTCTATTAGGTATTAGTTGTTGCACAGCATCTTGTATTAGTTTTACTCTGTTAGGTATCGGTTGTTATTCTATTAAGTATTAGTTGTTGCATTGAAGCGTATTAGTTTTGACTCTGTTAGGTATTAGTTGGTGCATTGTAATGTATTAGCTGTTACACTATAATGTATTAGTTGTGATACTAATACTTTACACGTATAATGTATTAGTTGTTATTTTATTAGGTATTAGTTGGTTGTTGCATTGAATTGTATTTAGTTTTTACTCTGTTAGGTATTAGTTGGTGCACTGTAATGTATTAGCTGTTACACTATAATGTATTAGTTGTTGCATTGAACTGTTTTTAGTTTTTACTCTGTTAGGTATTAGTTGGTGCACTGTAATGTATTAGATGTTACACTATAATGTATTAGTTGTGATACTAATACTTTACCATTTTTTTTGTGGAAACTTGACTTAACGGTGGCCCATCCGTGAGAAGAAAGCTTTCGGTGTTCATTTATGAAAAATCACAGCAAGAATTTTCTGGTGTTGTGTTGTCAAGAAATCAAAAGGATGTGGAAGAAAGAGTAAGTAATGTTTTCAACTACGATTCGATTATGTTATTTGAATAATATTTTTTTCATTATTAAGCGATATAAGTTATTTTGTTGAACTGTTGAATGAGAAACGAGTTCAACTTGAGAAAGATGTTCTTAATTTTGTGAGAGAGATGAAGTAAACAAGTAAGATTTTATTGAACCTAGAATCAATTTTATTAGTTTAACAAAGATGATATTTTTTGTTAACATAATGTTTTTATGATGTACGGGTTCGAAGAATGTTTGAGTGTTTGTGATGTAGAGAATGGTTGGTATAGGGGATTGTGTTCATTTGGATTTTTGAATGTTACAAAAAACAATTTGAATATTTTAGGCAAGTATTAGTAGTTATGTGTAAATGTATTATTATGTAATGTAAAAAGTATTAGTACCGCTTTTAGTAGTTTCGTGTAAATGTATGAAAATATGGTTGGTACAAGGGATTATTAGAAGTACAACTAAGGAATTAGTATTGAAACTTGAAAATATATGCATGTTTTTTCATGTGTTTGTCTTAAAAAACATTTTCCGTATAAATGTATTAGTTGTTGAAAAGAAAAGTATTAGATGTGAAACATAAAAGTATTAACATAAACGATTAATATTTTTATGCGGACTTCTTCTTTGAGGGCATTTTACAAGCGATTACAAGTATTATAGGTTGATTATGTGTTGTACGACGCATTAAGTCAAATGAATAAACAATCCCGACAATAAACATGAGATATGTTAAAAAAGTATCACACACAAATAAGAAATGTATCAACAGATCGTTACATTGTATTAGTCCCCCGATCAAAGTATTACAGTGTTCAATAACAAATAATTCTGAACAATAAACATGAGATATGTTAAAAAGTATCACACAAAAATAAGAAATGTATCGTGAGATATATTGAAAAGTATTAGTCCCCTGGTCAAGTATTAGTGTTCAATAACAAATAATTCTGAACAATAAACATGAGATATGTTAAAAAGTATCACACACAAATAAGAAATTTATCAAATAGATACGTTACAATGTATTAGTCCCACGATCAAGTATTACAGTGTTCAATAACCAACAATCACGAACAATAAAAATGAGATATGTTAAAAAGTATCACACACAAATAACAAATGTATCGGTAGATACATTGAAAAGTATTAGTCCCCACGATCAAGTATTACGTGTTCAATAACAAACAATCCTCGAACAATAAAGCGTGATATGTTAAAAAGTATCACACACAAATAACAAATGTATCGTGAGATACATTGAAAAGTATTAGTCCTGCTCAAGTATTACGGTGTTCAATAACAAATAATCCCTTAACAATAAAACTCGAGATATGTTAAAAAGTATCACACACAAATAACAAATGTATCAACAGATATGTTACAATGTATTACCGAGAGATTTGAGTACAAATAAGCAAACATTCTAAAACACTCTCTCTTGATATATTCTAAAACGATCTAGGATTAGGAATTTTGGACCCGAACTCCCTTGATGTGTTTGTGTTTGATGTGTCATTCTTTTTTTTTCTTGTTTTTTCAAAATGCGCTTTCTCTCTTTGTTTTTTGTCATTTGTATACGAACGAATAGGATCTAGGATACTAGTAGAAGAACTAGAAATCTCGGTTCAAATTTGTAGAATTCATTGTAGCGACCATCAATTCATCAATTGCCATAGAATCCCGGTTATAACCATCTTGAGGATTTTTTTTGCTTCCTCATTTTCTTGGCATTTCAATACTAGATTATAATACTTGCGTGCGATTCATGACGCCTTGAGGATGCAATCTTTAGGCCTGTTACTCACCCAATTCCTCTATCTAATCTATCCCATAAGTCATTTTTTGCAAACTTTGTCCACCTTCTTTTGATATAACAATTTTGTATTTGATCACCGAATTCACATGAAGGACCAGAACGAATGACAACACAAGAAACCACATTCCTCAAATCTCTTGCAAGAGCAACTTATCAATTTAGTTGCGACAAAATGTCATTCGTATGTAAACCAACTCCATCATCATTCGATACAAATATAAAACATAATGTCTCTCTCAAAATGTAACATTGTACAAGAAGTGGAAATTGACTTTAAAAATTCATCTTCAAAATATTTAAAAAGTGTCAATGTGTATACGATAAGCATGCTTCAATAGTCGATCAATGGCAATGGCAATAGATGTAGGAGTCGCCCTTGAACATGAAATTCATCCTTTGCTTCATTGCTCCTCCAGCGTTTAATTGTTTCCTTGAAAATCCCATAAAAGTCATCAACCTGGTTGTTTTCTTTGCATTAAATCCAATGGCATAGTTTGTACTTTCACTTCATTTGTGACGACGACAATATTCGCCGAGAAAAAGTCTTTGTTAAATGATGTACACCACTTCTCTCTTAAATCGAATAACCTCTTAAACCATGGATGGCTTTCTAACCCATTTCTTGTAATCATTTTATCCCAACAGATCCTGGGATTTCGCTTGATTGTTCACCCCGATAAACACTTGGTAAATGCGTCATTGAAGCATTTGTCGCCTTTCAACTCTATTTGAACCGACTTACAACATTTTTGTAGAGGTGCCATACGCATAACTTATGCGCGTTCCCGGGAATACCTACACCAAAAAAAAAAAAAACAAAACATATTAAAAGTATTATATATAACAAATGAATGTATTAGTATTAAGAAAGAAAAATATTACATATAAACGAGAAAAGTGTATATTTTGAATATAAATCAAGTTGATGCGATTTTAAGATAGAGCACACCATTGATATTACACATGACATTGAAAAGTATTACACACGACATTGGAATGTATTACCATTAACAAAGAAAAGTATTACACGTTAATCAAGTGCAAATTGTATTTGTATTTTTTACCTTTTCAATTGAATTTCCAATTGCTAGATCTTGATCTCTGTGAAGATTGATATAGGGCATTGACCTTCCATTGATTTTTTAAAAACTTCAAAAAGCCAATCGAATGATTCAGTTTTTTCATCCGCTATGAAGGCACAACCAAACATCACGTTCTTCCAATGATTATTAATCCCAACAAAAAGGGCACAAATCAAATTATACCGATTTGTTCGATATGTCGTATCAAATACAACAACATCACCGTATATATTGTAATCCTCCTTCATCATTGAGTCCCTCCAAAATAGATTACACAATCTTCCCATATCATCTAATTTAACTCTGAAAAAGAAGTCTTGATCTTCAGCATCTTGTTGGTACAACATGTCAATCAGCGTTTGTGCATCGCCTGCCTCAATTGCATTCATTTTGAAACGATTCACAAAATTCAAGTGGTCCTTCATTGTATGACCAATGCATTCTTCTCCTCCTGCATCTTGCACCATGTATCAGAAAGATTCAGTGGCTCTCATTCCAGAAGAAATCATCTCCCCAATAGCATTAGCCTTTTCAGTGGTAATCACCCTTTCAGAACGATGCAAATGACTCCACTCTTTTCTAGTGAGTTCGTGGTTGTGCAACATACTATGGTCAACAATTTCATAAACACCATCACTGTTCAATTTTGTCCTCAATGATGCCCTACACCCTGTTCGTGTAATATAAATTTTTTTCTTTTTTTTCTCAATGTTGTTTTTGGATCTTGTAGATCCCTCGCAGGAACATACAAAATATTTTTCCGTCACAACACCAACATCATTGCATCTCGTAGTTGTTTTACGAATACTAAATCCAAGTTGTCGAGCATGATTGCGATACAGTGTATATATTTCTTCAACACTATTCCTCTTCATACCAATAAGACAACCAGTCAAGTCTTCTGTTATAATTAATAGAAGAAAATAATCATTAGGTAAGGAATGTATTAGTTGTTACACTGCAATGTATTAGTTGTTACACAGAAATGTATTAGTTGTTACATTGCAATGTATTAGTTGTTATATCAGACTTTTTACCTTCAGCAGCCTCTGTTGGAATAATGTTGTCCCTCCTGGTCCGTGTCATTATTACTTTCTTCATGATCATCACCTGGAATGTTAGTGTTATTAGACCTAAAAGTAATATAAGTTAGGAACAACTAAGAAAATAACGATTTATTTCTTATCCACAAATTTAAGCCATTTAATAATAAAACGGAGACTTTACACGAACTGTAAAGTCTCGATACATTTATTTGATACATGTAATACATTAGAATGCAATGTGTAATACTTATGCACAAATTTAAGCAATTTAAGAATAAAACAGAGACTTGCACGAACTCTAAAGTCCGATACATTTATTTGATTCATGTAATACATTAGAATGCAATGTGTAATACTTATGACCAAATTTAAGCTTTTTAATTATAAACAGAGACTTACACGAAGGTGTAAAGTCGATACATTTTTCTAATACATTAATACATTGAAATGCAATGTCTAATACTAATACACAAATTTAAGCTTTTTAATTATAAAACAGAGACTTACACGAAGGTGTAAAGTCTGATACATTTTTCTAATACGGTTAATACATTGAAATGCAATGTTTAATACTAATACACAAATTTAAGCTTTTTTAATTATAAACAGAAGCATTCAACCCAAATTTTGTGCAAAAGTCTAATACGTCTAATACATTTTTTTAATACAAATAATACATTCGAATACGACGTGTAATACTTTTTAAAATAATCAAATTAAAAATACACGACATTCACCTCTGTCATTCTTCAAGTTGTCTCCAACCTCCATTGTCTCACCTTCTTAAGCTTTTTGCCCAATGTAGATTTAATTACTAAGTAGTGGAATGTAGACACAAACTAATACGTATTAGGCTCGACGCGAACACATAGATTGATAGTTGTGCAACGGAGGTGATCGTCGACGGAGGTGGTGGTGTCAATTTGCAGAGATGGCGGAAGGGAAAATATCACATATTGTAGGTGCGCATCTGGTTGGTGCGCCGTGATGTGGTGTTTTTACGCCCCTTCGTGTTGTTTTTCGCCGCCCGTTGTGGTTGTTTTTACGGGGATGTGGCTCGCGGCGCGGTGGTTGTGTCGAAAGAGGAAGAGCTGGGATTAGGGCTCTAAATCGCGAGAATGTACGAACAGGCGTGTTTGTTTTTTTTACCGCGGATCCGGATGCCGAAATGGATAAGATAATTTAACCCTAAACCCTAGATCCGTTAGACGGTCCGACAGAGACTAGCTCAAAGCATTTTTTCCAAATATATATTTTTATATAAGATCTGTTAGTATATTTTTTGTTTGGGGACGCTATTAACACCCCCAAAACATATCTATATACCTATCTCTCTTAATACACCTCAAACCCTTTTTAAAAACAACATATTTACTTCATACACCCCTCCAATACTTCCTAATTTACCCTTTTCCCCAATTAAACCCCAAACATGAACCCACCCAACTAGTTACGTAACTTTTAGTTTGCTCAATCCCATTGTTCTCGCAAATGATTAAGCACATATCTTAAAGGGAAATGGTCATGGATGGCCTATTTTCAAGTTTCATTTTCAAAACTAGCCTTACTTATTCAAAAAGATCAATTGTGGCCCTCTTTTATCCTAAAACCCCAAAATACCCTTTATACAAGGTTGAAGGCAAACTAATGGTTTTCAAAGGTTTTAGGGGCCAAAAAAATGGTATCGAGCCATTAGAGTCATTATCAAAGCAACATTTAAAGAAGGGATAGATTCGCCACTCAACTCGGCTATCTTTGACAAGCGAATCTCAAACCTTAAGCATTCATGCCTTGGAGCGATTCTGTGAAATTTGTATCTTTGGAAAATTGGCATTTAATGTCTATCCTAGAATTGCATACAATCCGGGAGATCAAGATTTTAATAAAGTCCTAACCTTCATCAAGATTTCAAAAAGAGGATTTGATGAAAGAAGGGAGCAGACTTACTCGATCACATACAAGATATCCTATGCTCTCTCGGATACACATCATTCGAGGTATTCTTGAGAAAGGAATTTATTGAAGTCCCAAGAATCTTTGAGGACTTTGCCAGGGTGGTTTCACTAGAGATTATTGAGTCTCCAACTATCAAGGAGATCGATATGGAAATACAAGATCAACTTTGTCTTCAACAAAAGTCGAAGTCTCGAGTTGAGCAAGAACGATGTCTTTCCAACATGACGAGAATGACGAGTAGCGGCCGTTGGGAAGATACGAGACCAAATGCGATTCAACGTATCCCAGATGTTTTCAAAAAAGCCAGGAGAGCTTAAATGTCCGGAAGGATAGCGAGAAGTTGAAGTAATATTCGACATCACTCAAAAGGATAATATTTTTCCTTGTGATGTTCTATATTATCTTCAACAACCAATAGTTGGAAGATATCGAGAAGCTTTGAAGATAGGAGAAATTGAATTGGTGACTATCTCGGGAGTTGCGGGAAAAATCCCGAGAACAATTAATAGAATTGAATTTCTTGAGGATCATAAACCTTGGAAAAGATTACAAGACGAGAATGGAGTTCACAGTGGCGATAAAAGATATAGAATTAGATGACCACTAGTCCATTCTCCATATACATTTCTATCGGAATGTTATATGCCGAGTACGAGGATGAGTATTTCGCCGCCTATATTGATTCAAGCGCCGGAATATGTACTACAAAGTCGGATGTTTTCCTAAAGAAATGGAGAAGAATTACCGCCTATTGCAGGAAGAGATTTCTCTAAAAGAATTCTTATTCTTAACAGATGAATTAAACAAGCGGAAATCATGATCGAAGGCGCAGCGGTACCCCATGGTACAAAATAAAGACGCCACCAATCTATTTCCATGATACAGAGAGCGGATGTATTGCTAGAAAATAATTTCCTACAAACATTCAAGAGATTTACACAGAAAATGAGACAAAAGACTTTTTTCACAACATTATGTGATCATAAGATCATTGTCCAAAGATCGCAGGAAGCATTTTACGTAAAAATGCCTATTAATTTTCACGGCAAAGCGTGGTGATGAAGCCAAACTTCGCAATCCAAAAATGGCGGATCGAAGGAAATTTGGTGAAGCATTATTATCCTATAGACAATTCGGGGCCGAAAGGATAAGAAGATATGGGATAATAACTTGTATTCATTCAGAGTACAAGGAGAAGAACGAGTTACTCCGAAGCCATTGCGAGAATTGTGGATGAGTCTAATGGAGAATCCACAGAGTGATGTGACCCTAGAGGAACAAATATCACTCGAGGATATAAAAAGAAGATCCAAAGGAATTATAATGAAGATCTTTTGGCATGGTGGGACTAGAACGAGCTCAAAGCATCCTTAAAGGTTAAGCCGGGAAAGGAGTACGAGTTCGTGAGATTCAAACCAATCCTTATGAATCGGGAAGATCGTGAGGATATGCGAGTAAGATACTTAAGGAACATCTTGACCTTAAGTTGATTTCACCAGGAGTTTCTCCATATAGTAGTTCATGATTCTTAGTCGAAACCATGGAGAAATCAAAAGAGGAAAGCAAGACTTGTTATTAATTACAAGGGGATTAATAACATTTTGGAGTTCGACGGATACTATATCCCAAGCAGAGAACATCTCACAGTTAATCGTATCAAAGGTGCAAAGATATTCTCAAAGTTCTATTGCAAGTCCGGATTTTACAGATTAAGATGGATGAAGAAAGCAAGTAGTTCACAACTTTCTCCACACCACAAGGACATTATATTTGGAACGTAATGCCGATGGGATTGCTTAACGCACCCCAAATATATCAAAGGAAGATGGATAATCTTTTCAAAGATTATTTCGGTTTCATGTTCGTGTACATTGATGATATTCTTATCGCATCAAAGAACATGAAGGATCATCTCAAGCATTTGGTGATATTTTCGGATGTTTGTCATAAGGAAGGATTAGTGCTTTCGGAGAAGAAGGCGGTGATCGCAACAAGACCGATTGAATTCCTAGGGATTGAGATCGACCGGGAATCATCCTACAAAGTCATATTGTAGAAAAGATACGGGGATTTTCGGATACACTTTGAAAGACAAGAAGCGACTTGAGTTTTCTTGGAGTTGTCAATTTTTGGAATGTTCATAAACAATCTAGCACATTACAGAAGGTGTTTAGCCCATTGCTTAAAAAAGATGCATATTCAAATGGGATGATGAACATCAAGAAGGAATTAAGCGGCTTAAAGAAGTTTGCAAAAAGCTTCCTAAACCGGCAATTCCACGGGATGAAGATAAACGGTTCTTTACACAAATGCCGCTGATTATTGGTGGGCGGCAGTTCTTACTAAAGCTACACCAAACGGTGAAGTGCCATGCAGATATAATGCGGCGGTCTTTTTTACGCACGGTGAAGCAACTCGGTGGCATATCAACGAAAGAATTCTTGCGATCAATGAAAGGCTTTCAAAAAATGGCCTTTATTTTTTCGCTAAAAAAGTTTATCTTAAAAATAGATAATTCAAGTGTTAAAGATTTTTACGAAAAACAAAATTGAATCAAAACCAGAAAAAGCTAGAATACTTAGATGGCAAAGTGAATGTCAATATATTGATTATGATATTGTCATTATAAAATCTCATGAAAATGTTCTTGCAGATTTTCTAACAAGAGATGGAGGAATTGAAGTCGATTCCATCCTCACACTCAAGACATCTTGGAGACCATTTGGAAATGCTACTCCGAGAATTTGATACCCTGGTCATCAATGCCGATTCGTAGGAAATTACAAAGGAATGATCGGGACAAAGTAACCGATCGTATACGAGCATGTGTCCGGTCTCACTCTCGATTGAGGACGGCATTTCAAGCGGCCACTCATCCGGCCGCTAATAAGCAAACGGAGCGTTTAGAGCGCAGGCTTCCCAACCTCGTAGGGGGATTCAAGTACCTCTAGCACAAGTCCTAAGCTAGCGTAAATGTTGGCCCAAGGAAAACCGATACTCAGTCAAATCCCGAGTTATCAAATCAACCTAAAGACGTTTGGGGTAAAGGACGGAGAGATCAATCTTAGGCCTATGATGGACAATTCTAAGGTTAATATTAACGAGATTAAAGTTTCTTCTTCTTGGCAGAATACCAGGCTTAATCGGGAGAAATCGATCATCTGCAAGGGATATCTCAGAAAAAATAAAGATTGATATTTTCGAAAATATCCAAGGGTTTGGATGTTACAAAATTCCACCTGAAGAAGTAAAGAGGTGGTACGAGTTTGAGGCTTTGGCCTCGATCTATACTACTTCACCGGCCTTCTTCCGGAGATCACAAAATTGCCAAAATGGATCCAGGAACCAGTTTATGAGTGTTGGTCTAACAATGACGCCTAAAATGAGGGGATACATTCGAGTCGTATTTCATAAGTACAAAGAATAGAGCCCATCGAAAAAGGTGGACATGAAGCCTTCCATTATATTGAAGCCGACGACCGGATGAAAGAGCCTTCAAAAATATCAAGGAGGCAAATTCGGAAGAAGTACAATTGGCCATGACCTTCACCGAAGATCGATTACAACAAGAAGGGCATGGGGATTATGGGTCTGTCTTATCGAGATGAACAAAGTCAAGTTTCCGTTCAAGTTTTATCAAAATTCAAGTGAACGGATCATTCCTCTGTTGAATACTATGACATCAAAAACTACAAGATTCGCAGAAGACCTATTCGAAAAGAAAAGAAATCTTCGTGGGAAAATAAGTCACGGGGAGTAAAGAAACTCGCCGGAAATATTGTAATATGGCTCACATCGGCCATTGGGAACTTCGGTCGTCCCGAATGTCAAAACCGAAGGAACGCAATTTGGTAAATGATTCCGCCAAAAGTCGATCGAGAAGACCCGACGACGGAGAAGAAAAGTCGAAGTATCCAAAGTTTCGGGACCACCAAAAAGTAGATTTCCCAATAAAGTTAGTGAAGACATGTGACTCAGACAGGTAACAACCCACTTAGCAAAAAACGAAAGGTGGGTCCATGAAAGATGCCATCCAAGTTACTAAAAGATGAAGGACAAGTCAAGATGATTTAGAAGTTTTCATAAAATACTTCGGATACTGCAGACAAGAGAAGGAGGCCCAACCCATGTGAAGATGAGTTGGATGCCAACTATTTGCCGCAAGTGGAGCAATAATTCAAGGAGGAAAGAGACATCCATGGAGGGCAATAATAGAGAACATAGAGGTCTTCTACCTCTATAAATGTCAAGATATGCAGAAAGGCTAAAGACATCGAACATCTCCTTTTTAGTCTTCTACAATAAAAATTTCCTTTGTAATATTAGTGGAGTATTTAGAATTTCAGTGTTTTCGAGTTTTTAAATTTTTAGTTTTCATTTTATGTACAAGAGTGTGATAGCCTTTATGAGAGGCTAAATGGTTTTCTCCTCCCAAAAGGAGATTACTAATGTAATAAATTTTTCTTTAAGTTCTTAATAAAATAAAGATTGTTTGTTCAACATGTGTTCATAGTGTACGATTGATCTATCCTTTTTTTTTTTTTGTCGACCCGCAGTATCCCCACACCCAGCCTAAGGGCACAGACCCCACACTTCCTTCGGACTATGGGACATCCGTCCTTCCCTGGATGGTCCTAATCTCTGGGGAGGAGGGCAAACCCAACCCCAAAACTCGCGTTAGTCGGGAGTTGAACCGCGTGACCTCGGGGTTGCAATTGCAACCCCTCAACTAACCTGGCCAACCCCTGGGGTTGATTGATCTATCCCTTTGAAGAATTACTTATACACTGGAGTAGGAAACGAACCAAGGTTGTTGGCCGATTCTTGTTGAAGGAGTCGGATAACTTGCGCAGATCATCTTCCCGAGGGTGAGGTTGAACAATGAGGAGTTGTTTGTCAAACGATCTAGGGCGTAATTTTCTGGATTTGGTGGTGTTGCGAACCATCTCACCCGGTCGTTTCGGTCAAAGAAGGTATGAATTTAAGGGATTTTTTAATTTTACTAAGCATGTTGTGCTCGATATGGTCGTAATGGACTATTTCCATTTTCACCTGTAAACCTTAGTTTGTAATCGATAATATAGAATCAAACATCTTTTAAGAGTATGCTCGCTATGTTTATCTTTGAAACCCGACATGATCTATTTTTAACCTCCGTATGGAGACCGGATCTAAGTAGGTGTAACAATGCCGAATGAAATGAAAAGATGACATAAATTTAATAGTGTTCATATTCTCGTGATATCCGGAACGAATGTAATCATGTTTCCTTATTTTGTTATAAAGGGTATAATTTTAACTTCAATGGATAATTGATTCCTTTTAATATTGAAGGCCAGAATTAAAACTAATACCTCAAAAAGGGCCATTCATGAAGTTACCCCTATCTTAAAATACATTAATTCCAAAAGTTTTATCAAAATGAGAAAAATGCTCTTAAACTTGACCAGGTCCACGAATTTCAGATATCAGTTCTTATAAATAAGACTATAAGCTACAAGAAAACTAAAAAAATTTGACCATAAAAACCAATAATGATGAATGTAAGATTAATTGAGATAGAGAAGAAAACCCATATGCTGAGAAGGATAATTCCACCATTTTCAAGCAGCAGACTAATCAACACCACAAAAAGGAAATATGTAGTTTAAGAATCACTCGGTTTATTTATTATCTTTTGTAATTTTCCAATGGAGAAGAACAAAATCCAATCTAGTCGGTTCCAATCCCATAAGATCTATATAGTTCATCAGTTTTCCCGTGCTTGCAATTTTAAGATTTATTAAATCCTGCGCAAGTCCTCTTTTCATTTGCAGAAGGGGAATAGAAGAATGTGGATGTATTACGAAATTTGATTGGGTACCAAGGATATTTTAGTCTTTCTAACTGATTATATTTTTGTAAGTGAAAAATGGGGTGTATTGATAAGTTTTGGGAGTGTTAATAGCGGTCCCCTCTTTGTTCTTTATTTTGAGTTTTGTTTGTTTTATGGATGTTATACGACTGAAAAACAGATTTTGAATTTACTATATGAATTTTTTGTTTTAGAATTGATTATTTGGTTGGTCAAACGACAGAAAAATCAAAGGATTTGACCACGACATAAGAGGGTAATGCGGCCCGACGGCGGTGACAGAAATTCTTGCAATGGTTAGTCATCGCTCATCTCCGGCAACAATAACGACCCAATGCGTGGTTAGTTGCTACACCTGTTAGGTGCTTTCTCTATGTATCATTTTTGGAATTTTAGCTTCTGCCGAAATAGTTTCATATATTAATATATTGTGATGAGAGTAGGTCTTTTGCAGGCAGGGCGGGCTCCACGAGGGTAGTCGTAGGGCGACCGCCCAAGACCCGATTTAAGGGGCCCCAATTTTACATAGATCTTTATATATGTATACATATTTTATTAAAAATATATATATAAGGGTCCCAAAAAAAAAAAAAATATCAAATGGCAAAAATTTAAAAAACCGAATGAACCTATTCTTTAAAATTATACTAAAAATTAATTTAACTTCCAACTCAAAATAAAATAAAAATATTCTAGATGTTGAAAAAGATGTTCACTCTTGGAGCTTGAAGTTTTTTATTGTAATTTTTTTATAGGGCCCTTTTTTCTTATCGCCAAGGGCCCCGAAAAGTCGTGGTCGGCCCTGTTTGCGGTGACCATTTTACGGATCCTATTATCAGATCTTGTTATTTTAAAAAATAAATTAACGAGTTTCAAATTTCTCCACATGAATCGAACCCACACCTATATAGTGCACTTAAGGTGGTATTCTACCACTACACCACTAGTCTTGTTGTTCAATTTTACCATAACCATATATATAAAGTCATTCATAAATACGCCGGTAAATTAAAAAAAAAAAAAAATTCAAAACGCCCGCTAAGAATCGAATCAGTCCGTACCATAACAATGTATTATTCTACCACTAGACCACTAGTGCTTGTTGTGTAATTTCAATATAACCATGAATATAATGTCATTCATAAATTATTAATTCCCAAAGCTCGTCATATTTATTTTCTTTCTTCATTGTACTAGACTCTTAATCTTTGAATGTATTAAAAATATGATATTTTATCTCAATAAATGAATACTTTTACTTATAAAAGTGTTACTTTAACTACATGACATTTATTTTTTTATTTTTTCTCTTTCTTTTGTTCCTAGTTTGTAACTGTATTAAGAAATCTGATAATTTATCTCAAAAAACGGATACTTTTACTTATAAAAGTGTTACTGTAACTATATCATATTTTATTTATTTTTTATTTTTCCTTCTTTCCTTCATTCCTAATTTGTGACTATATTAAAAAATATGATATTTTATCTCAAAAAGTAGATACTTTAACGTATAAAAGTGTTACTTTAACTCTGTTATATATATATATATATATATATATATATTGTAATATATTCATAATTTGTGACTATATTAAAAATATGTTACTTTATCTCAAAAAACAAATACTTTTACTTATAAAAATATTACTTTAACTCTATCATGTTTATTATTCATCTTTTTTGTATTGAATTCATAATATATGACTATATTAAAAATATGTGACTATATTAAAAAACAAATATTTTTACTCTTAAAACATGATATTTTGTCTCAAAAATATATACTTTTACTCATAAACATGATATATACTTCGCACCGGAGGTGCTCCGCCGTTGAGGAAATTTGTCGACCAAGAAAACTCTTCAAATCTGTTAGAAGAGGTTGCACGAAACACCTTGAGGAATTATCTGCGTGGCGGAGCCAAGGAGCGATATCCCAAGCATTACCGACCAATGAAGACCTTGATCCAGAAGAACAAGGTCAAGGACATGAAGGGCGCGACAAAGACCAAGAAGTGACGCTACGATAAAGGGAGTTCAAGTAATGTCGCATACCATACTCATCCACAAGCTACGGATTTGGAAAGGGGAGCTCGGGCCGAGCGCCGACATTTTGGCGAAGCAGCCTACCCCCGGAATTTAAGCATCTAACCTCCCAGAGTACGATGGAACCGGAGATCCTCGGGAGCGTATGAACAATTTTTACGCAGAGACAGCACTCTATGAGATGACGATGCCGCCCGCAAAGCCTTTCTTGACATTTTGACCAAGCAAGCCAGTGCTTGGTTCGACTCGCTCCAAGAGGACTCCATTACCATGATGCACCGATTCGCGGAAGCTTTCATACAACAGTTTTTACTCACAACATGAAGAACCACAAGACCATCCCGACCTACTCAAGTGAGAGGTGGAAGCGCCATTACGCAATCTTATGGGAAAACTCGGGAGATCAGAATGAAGTAACCAACGCCAAAGAAGAGACATTGACAAGGATGCAGCGGCGTATCACCCTCCAAGAGCGTGCTAAGGGTACCTCAAAGAAAGGAACTCTCCCCAATCTAGGAAGAGGGGCCCATTCCGGAAAAGCACCCGTGAGGGAGATGAAGTATTAAAGGCACCCGAGAGAAAAAGTGAAAGGCCGAGGAAGATCTCCGAGTCCACCTAGAGGCCGCGGGAAGAGATCGGGGCAAGTAGTGATTCCATTAAATGCACCGTTGGAAATACTAACCGCCGCTCGGAAACAGAAAATTATAGAACCTCCGCGGAGATGAGAGACTACTACGGGCGGCGGAGGTCAAAACATTTTGTTATTTCCATCATGACAGGGATATACCACGGAGGGTTGCATTGATTAAGAATCTCCGTTGAAAAGTTAATTCGGAGAAGCTATCTACAAGAATATATGGATTACCCGGATCATCATCGGACGCGGAAAACAACACTCCCCACGTCACATGAGGAGGATAGTCCAACTCATCACTCTAAAACCACTCGACGTGAGCTCTAGACATCACCTCCGGGTCGATTCGGATCACCTCACCCATGCTTCCCTTTGGCCAAAAATCATCTCGAAGACAGAGATTGGTACCACTCATCGGGGACATATGGATTATCCAGAGACACCAACCGATGACAGTGAAGATGAGGTGAATTCTCCTTGGCCTCCATCACATCACTCCTATCCCCTCACAAAGGCCTTAGTATATTTTACTTTATCTTGTCGTTTTCGGTTTGTTTCCGCCAAGAGGCCTTAAATGTTTATTTATATTTCAGTCATGTTTCACCACTGGGCATAAATATTTTCATTATAATGAATAAAAATGCTTTCACGACTTTCACTTTGATGTGATGAATGCGATTAAAGGCCGCAAATGGCCATGGCGCGATTAATGGTTACATAATAGTCAAGGTCAATGACCGATTACATGCTCTCCTCAACAAATCTCATCTTTCCAGCTACGGCCCTGGATGGGAGGGGCCTCCTCACGGGGTCCTCATAAATAACCTCATTTGGCTAAGACCTCGAGCGGATGGCCTCACCCGCTAAGACATCGGGTGGGATGATTCCTTCCGGCTAAGACCCCGGATGGGAGGGGCTCTCTCATAAGAGGTCTTAGTAACTTAGCACCTCCAACTAAGACCCTGGTGGGGATGGCCTCACCCGACTAAGACCGGGTGGGATGAACCCTTCTCGGCTAAGATCCCAAATAGGATGGGCCTCCTCATAAGAGGTCCTAATAACTTACCTCCTCCTCGGCTAAGACCCTAAAGGGGAAGGCCTCACTCGGCTTCCACCGGCTAAATCCCGGATGGGAGGGGCCTCCTCATAAGGGGGTCGTAGTAAAAATCCCTTTCCCTCCAGCCTAAGACCCCATAGGAGGGGGCTCCTCACAAAATCCTCGGTGAATTTCTCTCCACGATGAAAATATGCAAGGAAAAGAAGGCGAAAAGTGCTAACACATGTGGAGGAGAGATCAAAAGCCTACTGCAAAAACTATGGTGGAAGCTCCGAAGGATCCCTTTCCAAGCTTAGGGAATGTGCCCCGTGAACTTCGAAAGGGTGCCCACTCCGAGCTCGGGAAGGACATCTTTGAAATATTACTCTTTAGGGAAAGACGAAAGAAAAACTCTAACACCTGGGAAGACATCATGAGCGAGGCCGAGAAGAGTTCCGAAGGAAGACCCTTCCAAGCCGGAAGGGTGACCTCTCCGAGCTCGGGAAGGGCGCCAATTGGGCTCCGAAAGGGTGCCCTCAAGAACTCGTGAGATGGTGCGCAATAACCTTAAACACAAGTTTTCCGGCTATTCCAAAAGAATCAAGACTTCCCTTCAAGAGAAGGTCCACCTCAATATGGAAAATGAACAAGTCTCCTACGAGAAAGAAGTTACCACTACAAGGTGCAATAACTGGGAAAAACCAAAGTGGGCGCCCTCCTCCGAATTACTGAAGGGCGCCCTAAGAATCTCAAGGGGGCCCTCCTCCGAGTCCCAGAAGGGCGCCACATGATATTGAAATTTAGCGTAAAGTCTAATCTCCCACAAGAAGTTATACACAAATATCACATGGCGACCGGAAGTTAATAGACATGAAGACAATGGAGAAAGCATCCGGCTCGGTGGGGCAATATGAAATGTTTCAAGGTCAAGAGGAAGACATAAATATTCAAGTACATGAAGAAAATATCCGAGTATGAAAAGCAAGCCCTAAACAGATGGGCCATAAGTTTAATACTATCAAGCCAAAGAAAAGACTATCATCGCCAGCGGGAGGCGCCGCATCTCCTCACAAGAACATGTCCATCGCCATCAACATCATCGTGAAGATCCGCGAGCCTCGACCTTTTCATCCTCCTCCTCAAAAACACCATAATCTAGGATGGCGATCACCACTAGAAGCCCTTCTTCCACTCTATCGTAGAAGTTTTTAGCATGGCGCACCGCTTTGTCATAATAAGAGCAAGACTCTCTCATCATGTCGAGTGATAGGACAAGGAACCTTTGTTTTCCCCAACCAAATCGACATCTCCTTGGCAAGAAATCAACTCCAGTGGGAGACTGGAAGAACATCTTACCCGTCTCGGCCTCATGGGCGAGCCGACTCTTCGCTCCGCACACTACATCGATAGATCCGGTATTTCGCACTTACAATGGCTAGCTACGGCCTTTATTTCCTTCACCTCACCCGAAGTCGACGGTTCTCCACACGCTCACCTCACCCGGATGGTTCAAGCCGCAGCAAGTTTCAGGACTCGCAACATAATTTGTACAAACCTTAGCTAAGTAAAAGACAAAGTACGAAAATGGAAGTGCGAAAAAACTATGGAAGTTTACCCGAGCAAAGTCCCCGCTAAGGTAAGTCTTAATGTCCTGAAGGACAAAGACCCAAGGCGGGACGGGTCATCAACAAATAGAGCTCCTCGGGTATTGGCATAGCCCCAAGCCGTAATCGGTGTAGTCCCAATAGGATCGATCCCCTCTCGACGATTCACTCCACCGTAAAAGAGAACTCGGGAACCAACACTCTCAAAGAACAAGTAACTCCGGGCTCCATCTTCACCCTTTTCCTCCCTCGAAGAGCCGACAAAAGGACGAGAAGCCGGAAGAGCATCAAGACAATCACCGGAGCGTGAACAGGGCACCTATCACCCTCCCCGTGTGGGAAGGGCGCTCTCACTCTCCCTGGGGAGAAGGGTGTGGCTCGACACTTTGAGGCGGGACACTCGAGCTCCCGCTAGCAAAGCAGATTTCCCTTTAGCCCTCTCCTTCTCCTTTTTCTTGAAAGCCATCAAATCCGCAATGTCGTAGCTATCCTTTGTAAGTCCAAGTCGCTACGATAATCTAGAGGGGGTGAATAGATTATCTCCATCTTTTCAATTTCGCCCTCTTTTTCCAACCGAATGCTCAAAGATAATAACAAAGGTGCGGAATGTAAACAAACACACGACGATTTAAAGAGGTTCAACCCACCTAGGGCCTAATCCTCTACCACCCCAAAGATATCCGGATGGATTTCGAAAGAAAAAGATTTTATTAATAATTACCAAAATTATTACAACAAAATCTTACACCAACACCTTGAAGAGCACCACACTCTTCTTCAACACCACCTTTGAGATTACCACAATCTCACTTGAAGATTACCACAATCTCCAACGGCACCTTGTGAAGATTACCACAATCTTCACCCTTGAAGAGCACCACACTCTTCAACACCTCAACAAGAAGATTACCACAATCTCCTTACACCTAACACCTAGTTCACCCAAGTGTGTTCTTACCACAAGAACACTCACAAGGATATCTTGTGTTTGAATGACGACCACAAATTCAAGATTACAACTCGATAATGAATAATACAATTGAGTGCAAGTGTAATCAAGAATAGCCTAGACCTCAAGAATGTGAAAGTGAATAGCTAGGCAAATTACAACAAGAAATAAGACAATGTAAGAACAAGTGTATTCTTGAGTGTATCTTGTTGTGTTGTAGTTTTCTCTCATATTGTGTTGCTTCAATTCTTCCTCTATTTATAGAAGATGTCTTGTACATGATAGGCTCCTCTTGGGTACATGAATTTCAGTAAAAAAATTGCAAGACAATTGAAGAAAAGAGTGTTAGAAATCAATCCCACAAATTAAGGAGAAGATGTCCACGCACAACGGTTACATTTTTTCATTCAAACTCAAGGGCGACTGGTCGCACACAAATAGACGTTTGAAAAAGAGAATACACATTTACACAGGCGACCGGTCGACGTCTACCTCGACCGGTCGACCTATGCCTCAACCGTCCCCTCATGGGTTTGGAAGAAAGAAAACATTCTCGTTTCAATTTTTGCTCCCAGATACCGGCCGCCCAAGGGGTCGACGGCCGACGGCACCTGGGTTCTATAGGGTGACCGGTTGCCCCGACCATTTTTTCTCGCAAACATGAAGTTTTCTGTTTTCCTCAACTTTCAGGTAAGGGTTGCCCTATACGGCGACCGGTTGACCTCAAAACAAAAGTGTTGTCCAATTTTATATCGAAAATAAACTTCAAGAAATACTCCGAAAAATAGTGAAAACATTTTAGACCGATCGGGAGTATTAGGACAACATTTAGAAACATAGTTTCAATGTAAAAACCCATTGACATAAAATCCTTAAATGTGTTGTCCAATATGGTCGAAAATAAACTTGAGGAAATACTCCAGAAAATATTAAAATCATTTAGGAGTATTTGGACAACCTTTAAAAACATTGTTTTGGTATAAAAACAAACTCATCAAAATCATGATAAAACCATTTATCAAACAATCTCCCCCTTTTTTGATGATTACAAACCAAAACAATTTTAACGAGGTCGATTTTGAAAACAAAACAATTTTACCGGTTAAAGAGAACTATCCGTTGTGAGCGACAACATTCCATACAATAAAAACACAAGGATGGGAGTAGAGATATTCAAACACATATAGCAAATGCTCCCCTATCAACATGCACAACAAGAGTTATATAGAAGCAACTTAAACATAAGCTAAAATATTAGCTTTTCGATATTGAGCTTAAGTATCAATAACTTAAAAGCTCCCCCTGTCAAAGATACATCATTAGAATCGTATATAAGTCCATACTACAACCAATGGACCATGATTCATACATAACCATAATGCACCAAGTGGTCTAAATATGATCCACAACTTATGGCTTTACATAGCCACAACTTATAGCTTTTTTTTCGTGAAGCTTATCTTAGCTTCTTTGAGCTAAAGAGCTTATAACCTGTTTCTCCCCTTTGGAATCATCAAAAAGAATGTTAGCAAGATAAATACATCATATATTCATATCAAAGTGCGCAACTAAACCGATGTATCGAGCTAATTTGAGCATTGAGGCTTATAAACCAAATAGGAGGGAAAAGTCGAATCATACGACTTGAAGAAGCTTATGAAAACTCATTTGATAAGCAAAACATGATCTATATAAATATATAAGACTTTTGAAATCGAGAGAATCATGTAGGTGATGAATTTTTCATTGAAACATTTTATCGAACACTTGGCGGGCGTCAAAAATTGAAAAAGATATATATAGCCCTTGTAAATGAAATCAAACCAAGTTTTTCATCACCAAATTCAATTTAACAAATATCATTCATCAACAATCAATAAGCTCATCACAAATATATATGGATTGCATCAAGAAGAATACATATAAGCCACAAACTCATGGTTCAACCCAATTGAGCTAAAGAGAGTGAAATTATTACCATTCGATCAGTAAAGACGAGCAATGATGATGATAGTCGAGCTAGATAATCCCCAAACTATGTAATACATGCAATCAAACACATTTGAAGTGAAATGTGTGTGCAAATGACAAAGGGGACGAAATAGAGTTGAAAGGGGCCAAAATGGCTAAGTAAAAGAACAGAGACGATTTAAGCCTAGAAATCACAGTGGTGGGCGACCGTTCAAGGGCTAGGGCGACCGGTCGAGCAGGTGGGCGACCGGTCGACCTTTGCCCTGGGACCAACGCTTCTTTCTGCTTTGCAAATTCAAGTTTGATCCAAAAATCCGATTTTTCGCCCCTCAGTTTTAAAACGTGCAAAATGCAAACGTAGACCTCATTCAATATACATTATGTCATAATCAAGCTCGAAATGAGGTAAAATACTCGGCGGTTAACGATCAAAAAGTCCGAGTTATCCTTGAGACGGAATTAAACACATCTCAAGTTTTTGTTAAAAAACACAATCCCTTAAAAATATATCGAATCTCAATATGTTTAGTTCGATTATGACGAACCAAATTTTGAATACGAATAACCGTATAATAGATACCGAACTTGTTATCCCGAAAAAAATAAGAACGTTTTAAAGCTTTGGATACAACAAGTCATAAGAAGAAGTGCTTTTCAAATATTTGAAAATTTCTTTTAATGGCACTTTAATGAGATTCGTTGGGATAATTTTTGAAGTCGAGCATATAGACATAAGGTATATGGAATGTCGATTCTATAGAAATAATACAAGAAAACATACCTCGAATTTAATTGTCGACCGACATGCCTTTCTCAACCTTTGTCAATCTTTAGCCATAGAGGTTGAGATAGTTCTTCTTTCTTCAATGCCTAACTCCTTCAAGAGTTCTTTTGAAATATAACCATCTTTCGCATTGAATAATTTGAAGTCCAAGCAATAAATTGAGCTTCCCCATCAAGCTTATTTCAAGCTCACCTAGTATCAACTTAGAAAAACATATCTTGCACAAATATTCATTAGTAGCACCAAAAATATTCTCATAAATATGCACAAGTAAACAATCTTACCCTTTATTAAAAACAAAGAGAGTAGTATCAACTTTACCTCTTGTAAAATCATTTAGCAAAAATAGCTAAGTCTATCATACCATACATGGGGTACTTGTTTTAAACCATACAAGGTCTTTTATAAAAATCATTTGGCCTAAGATTTTAAACTCCGATAGACTTCTATTTGAATGAAACCATTTAGAAAATTGGATTTAACATCCATTTGGTAAAGCTTGAAATTTTCTTAAAACAAGAATGGGCAAGTAAAGTGCAAATATTACATCAAAATCAATACCTTCTTCTTGAAAATACCTTCGAGCTACTAACCTTGCCTTTAGTTCGACCAATGTTGCCTTGGTCATCGAGTTTGTTCCCGGAATACCCTTTTTGTCTTCTTCATTACTATCATCATAGGGCATCCAATTGATCTAAGGTGTTCATAATAGAACATTTACTTCCAAATATTTTGAGGTAACAATATTTGGAGTACTTCATTTCTCATCTACACAACTTGACAAACTCATTACCGCACGCTTATATAAGCAAGAAAGAATAATCCAAGTGAAAAACATGCCTCAATCATCAATCACAAAATATCTTGAATAAGAGCATAGTAGAAATAGACACTATATAGACCATGAAGCAAGAAACGCATACTATGCATTTAGAATATCATCAAGAGTCTAATAAATCATTCAAGTTCAAATAAGCTTAAGAAAGCTATAAAAGGTCTCTTTTGAAATTAGAAAATCCGATAGCATATAGTTGAGATCTCATTTAAAAGAAGTATTTGAACAAGAGTTGACAAAGCAAATATGTGCAATCAAATATCAAATAGTGCCTTTCAAAAAAATCTAAAAATCCTCTTAATGGCACTTGTATGAAATATTATGAAAAATAAGCACATAGACACATGGCAATATATATCGAGTCTATAAGAGTAAGAATAACGCAAGTAAACGCACTCGACAATTTATGCCTTTCTTGACGTAAATGGCCATTTGTGAAAATATGTAAATCCTACACAATTCTTAAAGCAAATCTAAAGCACAAATCATAATGATAAAAGTGTAAAGCTAAGAGATATCACAAGTAAGCTCATGCCATAAAAATCCATACGAGATGATAACACACTGTAGTCTACAAAAATGCACAAGAGTTTTAAAAACATCATATAAGGTCTTTTTCAAAAACAAATTTTAAAAGCACAAACATATATTGAGACCTTAATTAAAAAAATAAATATTTGAAAACTCATTTTGCAATTAAGACACAAATAAACGCATGCATAATAACAAAATAAAATGCATATTTAAATAGGGAGATACGGGTTACCAATTACGCCATTTCCATGGGTTGTGCCGTTCCCATTGTTGATGATATCTTCCCTTTGAGAAGTCACTTTGTTGATGATGACTTCTTTGATTACTCCATTTCCAAGGTTTGTTGCCTTCCCATTGTTGAAAGTCTCTTCTTCTTTGAAAATCATCTTGTTGATGATGTCTTTGCCATTTCCAAGGATTGTGTTCTTCCCATTTTTGATTGTACCCTCTTCTTGGAAATTGGCTTTGTTGAGAATAGTTTCTCCTTCTTTGATCAAATGAAACGGTCATTTGATGCCTTCTTGGCGGTATGAATTTTCTTCGATCATTATTTCGCCGGGTACCTAATATGACATTGTTTTGTGGTACCCTCATGTGTTTGGGTCCTTTGGGATTAGTCTTGAGACTTTTAGGTCTCCAACAATAATTAGAGCTATTTCTAGCCCGACAAGTATTTACCGTATGACCCTTTTTACCGCAATAAAAACATGTAATAATTCTAGGAGCATAATGACCAACGTGCTTAGAGACTTGATTCTTTTTCATGTGGTTGACACCCTTAGGCTTATGATCAAGTTCTAGTTTAGAATTATTACAACAATCAACAATATTGGTCATTCTATCGGCACTCAAGTTGGATTTAGATAAATCATTTTTCAAGCAATTTATATCATCAACAAGAGTACTATTTTCTTTTTCAAGGTTTCTAACCTTGTCAAGAGTGGTGGTGTGAGCACATGAAAGTGATTCATAGGAAGTAAATAAACTATCCTTATCATTTTTTAAAACAATGAATTCCTTTTTCAAATTTTTGTATTTAACAAGTAAGTTTTGGAATTCATCTTGTAGTTCATCATAATCATTTTGCAAATCACTATAATCATTATCATAGGAAGTAGAGGGTTTAGAACTTACCTCGTTTTCTTCTTCGATGCCTATGAGGCATTGTTCAATTTCTTCATCATGGGAGGTTGTAGAAGGCTTATCCCATGTTGTTGGATTTGATGTTGTATCCATTTGTGAAGTAGATGCTTTTGAGTTGCTCCTTTCATTCGCATACACTTCATAGATGGCTTCTAATTTTTGCCATACTTCATGTGCCGATCGAATACCTACAACATGATCAAATTCCAAAGTAGTAAGTGAACAATACAAAATACTAAGAGCTTTACCATTTAAGGAGATGATTCTCTTCTCTTCATCATTGAGCTCTTTGAAGCCTTTAGAGGTGTGTGGTGTATTCTTCGTCGGAATGGATTCTCCATTGATGACGGTGTTCCAAATATCAAACCCGCAACCTTGTAAATAGCATTCCATTCTTTCTTTCCAAAATATAAAATTTTTGGAATCAAACCGAGGTGGCTTGGTGGTGGAGGTGCCGGAAAGATGAGCTTCGTCAGAAAGCGATCGTTTCTCTTCACTCGCGATGTGAAACGAGCTTGCCAAAGAGTTTGGCTCGATACCACTTGTAAGTCCAAGCGGCTACGATAATCTAGAGGGGGTGAATAGATTATCTCCATCTTTCAATTTCGCCCTCTTTTTCCAACCGAATGCTCAAAGATAATAACAAAGGTGCGGAATGTAAACAACACACGACGATTTAAAGAGGTTCAACCCACCTAGGGCCTAATCCTCTACCACCCCAAAGATATCAGGGATGGATTTCGAAAAGAGAAAAAGATTTTATTAATAATTACCAAAATTATTACAACAAAATCTTACACCAACACCTTGAAGAGCACCACACTCTTCTTCAACACCACCTTTGAGATTACCACAATCTCACTTGAAGATTACCACAATCTCCAACGGCACCTTGTGAAGATTACCACAATCTTCACCCTTGAAGAGCACCACACTCTTCAACACCTCAACAAGAAGATTACCACAATCTCCTTACACCTAACACCTAGTTCACCCAAGTGTGTTCTTACCACAAGAACACTCACAAGGATATCTTGTGTTTGAATGACGACCACAAATTCAAGATTACAACTCGATAATGAATAATACAATTGAGTGCAAGTGTAATCAAGAATAGCCTAGACCTCAAGAATGTGAAAGTGAATAGCTAGGCAAATTACAACAAGAAATAAGACAATGTAAGAACAAGTGTATTCTTGAGTGTATCTTGTTGTGTTGTAGTTTTCTCTCATATTGTGTTGCTTCAATTCTTCCTCTATTTATAGAAGATGTCTTGTACATGATAGGCTCCTCTTGGGGACATGAATTCTGTAAAAAAAATTGCAAGACAATTGAAGAAAAGAGCTGTTAGAAATCAATCCCACAAATTAAGGAGAAGATGTCTGGCCGACAACGGTTACATTTTTGTCATGTCAAACTCAAGATGCACGGCCGCACACAAATAGACGTTTGAAAAAGAGAATACACATTTACACAGGCGACCGGTCAACGTCTACCTCGACCGGTCGACCTATGCCTCAACCGGTCCCCTCATGGGTTTGGAAGAAAGAAAACGCTCGTTTCAATTTTTGCTCCTGTGCACGGCCGGCCGCCCAAGGGGTCGATCGGCCGACGGGCACCGGTTTGCCCTATATAGGGCGACCGGTTGCCCGACCATTTTCTCGCAAACATGAAGTTTTTCTGTTTTCCTCAACTTTCGTGCACGGGTTGCCCTATACGGCGACCGGTTGACCTCAAAACCAAAGTGTTGTCCAATTTTATATCGAAAATAAACTTCAAGAAATACTCCGAAAAATAGTGAAAACATTTTAGACCGATCGGGAGTATTAGGACAACATTTAGAAACATAGTTTCAATGTAAAAACCCATTGACATAAAAAATCCTTAAATGTGTTGTCCAATATGGTCGAAAATAAACTTGAGGAAATACTCCAGGAAAATATTAAAACCATTTTAAATCATTTAGGAGTATTTGGACAACCTTTAAAAACATTGTTTTGGTATAAAAACAAAATCATCAAAATCATGATAAAACCATTTATCAAACATCCTTAAGCAAATCAAAAAACAGTAAATCGGAAGCAAAGTGTAAAGAATTGAAGCTAAAGGTGGGATACCCAAGAACTCCTTAACATTCAGGAGATTTTCAAACAAGCCTCCGCCATCTCTTTCTCGAAGAGAGAGTGCCTTGGGCGATCTTAACTCAAACCCACTCGTGAGAAAGCTCCCCGCCATAGTCCCTCACATAGAAGAAATCCTCCTTCCATAGCCCACCAGGAGAAGGAAGTCCATCAAGGAACTCAGACCGAGCACGTTGAGCAAAGTGGAAGAAGGTCTCACCCGGAGACTTCGGGCGTAGAACAATGAATAAAATCCATCTACAAATGAGTCAAGTCCAACTATCGCAAAGCATGTCGATATCCTCGTATACACACATAGGCTTGGGAAATCAATCGACCTACGCATGCTCCCACCGACTCCAAGGATCGAGATAAGGAAAGCATCAGGAGAAAGTGTGAAGCCAATCGAGAAGCTATAGAGATATGTTGTGAAGAAGCCCTTGGGTGGATGATGAAGCTTATTTCCGAACCTAGACTAGCATTGAAAAATTCGGAGGAAGCTTAAGTCGCCGCGCAACCTACGAAGACAAGTGGAAGTCACTCATTGACCAACTCTCCCGGGACAACCGCCCAACTCTCAAGAGGAGGCCTCGTGGCCGATACTTGGTGTGGCGGATCTTTTAGGACTATCTCTTCCGGGATCCACCTCGGAAGATTCATCACTTGAGCCCCGGATCCACCGAGATCTTTCTCCTCATCACCATCGGAGTACAAACCGGGAACAAGGGGAGGAGTAGCAGACTTATGGAAAAGCGTGGACATGGGATAATCGAACGTAAATAGATCTCCCAAGAACTCCCACCTCCAAGTGGAATGGAAATAGTATCGAATCCGAGACATGGCTCAAGCATACGGAAACTTGGGAGAAGACGGGGAAGAACGAGAAGAGAAATACACCGGGGCTCTGGATGCCCCCTGAGAGCGCCTTCATCCGCAGTGAGGGCGCCAGCGCTCTCTTGTGGCCGCCAGTGAGGGCACCCATGGGCGCCCTCTTCTCCGCCCTAGGGAGGCGCCCGGGGAACCTCTATGACATTCACCTCCCCTCACCGCGCGATACACTACACCTCTCCATCAACTCTCAACTCAAGTCTCATCCCAAGCTTCACCTCAACCCTTACCTCAAGTCTCTCCTCACCTCTCACTTATAAGAAATTTACTAAGTCTTCTATAAAGCAAAAAATTCAAAAATTGGGAGGTAGAGAGAGAGTTTACCTTTGGAAGACATGATCACAAGCTTCCACTACAAAGTGTCCTTGTGCAAAGTTGTCAAAGATTCTCCAAAGACAAGATAATATATACTACAAGCCAAGCCTCGATATTTTCTACACCGATATAGCTCCCTCAAGATCGCTTCATCCTTCCGCAGCACTGTGAGTCGGGGCTTATGTCGTGATAAAAATAGTATTTCATAATTTAATTAAATATAATTTATTTTATATTGTTGTTTATTTAATATTAATTGACCAATGGGCTCTTGATAATTAAACCGCCCAAAGGAGTTCGGGTTTAGCCCAAGCGGTTGTTTTCCTACATAGATCGCCCATAGGCCGATTTCTCCTATATGACCCACGGGGCCCATGTCCCAGCCTCCCGTGTACAAGAAGGTCCCTCCTATTCACTCGTAAGCAATTAACTCATAATTAATTATCCTCCTACGTATTCAGATTCATTTACTATCTTAATTCTCTCTCATTCACCGTGGCCGACTTGAGCATCGTAGGGGCCTCTCCAGGGACAACCCCAGTGCCCCTCTAATATTTGTGCGTGTGTTCGTGCAAGTTCCTAATTAAAGGAGTTAGTTGTTCCAGGAGCGAGTATAGGCGAGAAGACTTCCCCTCGGGAAAAAGACAAGCTCAAAGACTTCCCTCTCATGAAGAGGATTTTGGTCAACTCAATTGACTTAGTAATCTGCTAGAAAAAGCAAAGATCAATATGACTACTCGTGTTTTGATTTTTGTGATTCCCGACTATTTTTTTATTATTTTGATTTGTGTGAAATCTTTATTACAACATAGATTTTTTGGAATATCAAAAATACTTTTGTAAAGTCATCTTGGTCAAATAATGTTTATGCTTTGTATTAACACATATTTCGGTATTAGAATAATGAGATTGAATTTATTGTGATTGTTGATAAAGTTTTGTGCAATTGTTATTTCATGTAGTGGTAGTTCCAATTTTGATACATATGAAAAGACACAAGAAATGAATGATGAAAAAGGTTGTACTAAAGATTCATCATGGTTTGAATGAGTATGTCTTCTCTGCTCACTACAATACATGTCTTTTTAACATATGAAGGCATAATTGGCTTTGTTTCATTATCTAAGCTTAAGACTTCATCTTCCAAAGTGAAAATCAAGAGTTTATCCGTGAACCGAAGAATCTGCGGTTTAAGCACTTAAAGGAGAAATTCTCGCCGATTTCCGATATCGATGTTAACATTTCTTTATCCACCACTGATTATGATTATTGAACTTTATCAAGCAGCAACAAATTTGCATGTTGACGATCATGAGTATTTGCCGCCTTTTCGTTGCACCAATTCCTTTGTCCGGGATTTAGATCTATTCTATCAAGTACTTAAAAATAATGAGATTCTTTGATGCTATCTATCATGAAAGATTATAAGAAAAAAACATATTATAAGTTCATACCGCAAATAAAAGTGCTTTTTATCGAACATATTTGACAATATGCAGTGCCCTACAAATACGAAGTAAATGAAGTTTCAACGCCACTGCATTTTTGTTTATTTGATGTCCCCGATTAAAATGAATAAGACAACCATTTTGCAAAGCAATGTGTTGTTTATTTATTTTGATTTTGCATCTCTCTCTTAATTTTATTCTTTTCCAACAATTGTTGGATTTGGGAAGAGGGACTGGGCATGTTTTGAGGTAATGTGTCTCTCTCGAGCGGGAGTGTTCTCTTTCTCTCATTTCGAGAGAGTGTCTAGGTTTCGGTGGGATGGGTGTCTTTCTTTAATGCTTAGTTAATGTGGTAGATCTTGTCTTCTTGAGGTTTTCTTGTTCCATTGATTGTGTTCCTATTTCATTGATTATACTAGCTTTTATTAGGGTTCTCATTTATGAGGCAAGAGTTTTGTCTTCCTCTTGAGTTCGAGCTTTTGGCTCTTAAGTCACTTGAATCTTGAAATACATTAACGAAAAACATCCCACTTGATTTTTCTTCTTTCTCATTGTCATTTGTTTTTCTTTTCTTTCATTTTTTCTTGCCTTTTCTTTCTCTCTTATTTCTTGTTCTTCTTTTTGCTTTTGTTTTTTACTCTATTTTCGTGTTCCAACTTATGAGCTCCACCCTTGGGGATAGAAGGTGGGATTCTTGTGATGGACGGTGAGTTGGCAAAAAGCTTGAGCTTTTCCTCTCGGATGTGGAACATAGTATAGGTATAGAACTAGTGGACGAGGATGTTGAGAAAAAGCAAAGAGGAATGTGCTCGCATCTATTTGTGAAGGTTCGAGGTGTAAAAAAGTGAACTTATCGGGCTCAAGAAAACGATGAATGGGATTTGGCCCATTAATGAAATTTTTGTTCTTAAAGAGATGGGTTTTAACAAGTTCCAGTTTATATTTCACTCCCAAGTGGATAAGAAGAGTTATTCAAGGTAAATTGTGGTCTTTTGACGAGTTAATTCTTAGTGCTTAGGAAATGGAAAGAAAGGGTTAACATGAAAATGGAGAACTTTTCATACATTGATATGTGGATTTAGGTATGGGACCTACCTACTCACCGGATATGTTCGAGGTTGGGTTAAAGATTGGGAAAATTTTTCTTCGCTTAAGGATGTACTTATCCTTAAACCGGAAGTATAAAGGCGATACTTGAAGATTGATGTTGCAAAGAGAGATTGAAAACCACTTCCGAGAGGTACAATATTGAAATTAAAGGGAGAATCTCATTGAGTTAGCTTTAAATATGAAAATTTGATGGGTGTTGTTATTATTGTGGATGGATTGGGCACCATGAGCGATTATGTGAGGAGAGGAATATGGATATTTCTAATAATAATCTTAGGGAAGGGAGATTTGGAGAGTGGTTGAAAGCGGGGGACCTCGGTGGGGATTCAGATTGGGGAGAGCCACCCCTACCGAGCTTATTTGTCCCCTCTAAATCACTAGCTAGTAGCAATAAGGAGGAAATAAAGAAAATGTTGAGCACATGGGTGTGAAGGAGATGAGTAGATGTCAATCGAATGGTAAAGCTCTTATGGAAATAGAGTTTTCTTCTCCTAGTCAGGATATAGCTGTTAAAATAGCTCAAAATCCAATTTCTTTTTGAATGGTGTTGCAAAGAAAGAGACTATGATCAGAGTGAAGAATCCTTTAACCCTTCATGCTGTAGAGGGACCAAAAACAATGCATCTATCCGCCTCTCAATCTCCAAACAAAATTTGCATAACCTCCCTTAAATATGTGTCAAACTTGATTGATATGGAAGGGGACATGCCTTTTCTCGAATGCTCAAACACAGTGGAAAACATGGTCTAGGCAGAGTGCTAGAGGAAGAGGAAAGGGTCGATGTAGAGAGTTGTAGATAAAGAAAATAATCGGATAAGGGGGAAAGGAAAATAATCTGTTGAGTAGTGTAACCGGGATGGAAGAAGCTTTTTGGAAGATGGAATTTTGAGTAAGAGACAGAGGTCGAAGCAAATATAATGGATATGGTGGAGGAAGCCAGCCCTAAATGGCCCCAAGTGAAATGAGAGTATGTGTAGAATCGTTGAGGATCGGGAGGGCCCTCAACGGTTTCCCGATTAAAGGAGTCTTGGAAACTCCATGTTAGGATCTTTTGTTTTTGTGTGAAACCAAAAGAAAACTTCATTTATTAGGACAGTTTGTAAGGAACTTAAACTTGGGAACAAGTGGAAATGTGTTGAGCCAATGGGAAATAGTGGAAATGCTCATTGCATGGGAAATTTGAAAAGATTAATATTCATCAAATTCTCGTGAATTTTTTTATTTTGTAGTTGAATATAGTAGACAGTGAGAGATGGATAGATATTGGGCCAATTTTGTCTATGCAAGTACAAATGATAGGGAGAGAGAACTACAAATTGGGAATTTCTGATTGTGCTAGAGCAAAGTGGGGTATTTTCGGTTTTTTTCGCGGGGGACTTTAATGATATCTTTTCTAATCTTGAAAATAAAGGGGGTAGGGTCGACCTTGTTGAAGTTTTGTGAAGTTCAATGAGTTCATCGAAATATGGAAATGAAGGAAGTGCCTACTCCGGAGAGGAATTCACTTGGGCCAATAATCGATCCGGGGAAAGCTTTGTTGAAGAGAAATGGATATGGTGTTTGGTTCAACAGATTGGTGTATTAAACTCCTAAAGCTATTGCTAATGTTGAATACAAAGTGTATTCGATCATTGCTTAATCTTCCGTATGATTTTCTTTGATGTGAATAAAAGGGGACATAAGAGATTTCAATTTGGAAAAGGTGGCTTGATCATCATGAAGCGGAGGAAGTGGTTAAACAGCCTGGACAATTTCTATGTTTGGAAATGCAATGTTTCAAATCCAAAGACAAAGTCAAGAAATGTAGGATTGAGTGTTGAAATGGAGTTGTACTAAGAATTTAAATTTAGCCTTTCAAATTGATAAGTTGAAAACTTCTCTTGATTCTATGAGAAAACTGGATGGTGATAGATATTGGGATAGTTGGAATTGTTTGAAATCTGAGCTTCATGAGGCCTATAAAAAATAGGAAGTGTTTTGCCAATAGAAGTCTAGGGTTTGATGGATTAAAGTCGGGATAAGAACTCCAAATACTTTCATGATATGACCACTCAAAGGAGAATGAGTAACATTCTCTCGGTGATTAGGGAAGATGGCTCTCTGTGTGATTCGGGAAGCTATTGAACAGGGGAGATTTTGCGATTTTATAAGGGGTTGTTCACTTCGAGAGGTTGTCTTGCAATGTGAACCACCTCAGAATCCCACACTCTATCTCTCGATGATCCGAACGGTCGATACTTCCTATCTCAGGAAGTAGAAATCAAAAAGCACTTTTTGAACTCCATCCGCAAAAGGCTCCCGCCCCGATGGTATGAGTGCTTTCTTTTTTCAATACTATTAGGATTTTATCCAGAAAGACATTTGCAAAATTGTTATTAACTTTTTCATTATGGAAAAATGCCTAAAAGTATTAATCAAACACTTATCATCCTCATTCCTAAAGTTAAAAACCCCACTACTAAGTCCCATTTTAGGCCTATAAGTCTCAGGCAATGTTTCTTATAAATCTATTTCCAAGATTCTTGCATCTAAACTTAAGAGTCGCTTGCATCATGCATTGGGGAATACCAATCGCATTCATTCCTGGTAGACAATTGATAGATAATGTATTCATTGCTCAAGTAGTGTTTTCATTCTCTCAATAGGCATGGGACGGGGAAGAAGGGCTACATTGCCATCAAACTTTTTTTTTTTTGAGGGAATGGCCATCAAACTAGACATGGCAAAAGCATATGATAGAATGGAGTGGGAGTGCATTAGGAGGACTATGACTAAAATGGGGTTTCCTCAAGTTTTTATAAAATAGATTTTGACTTGTGTTTCTTCTCGCTTCTTTCTCTTTCAATTTAAATGGTGCTTCTTGTGGGTATATCATTCCTTCTAGAGGATTGAGACAAGGAGACCCAATTTTCCCTACCTCTTTCTTATAGTTTATGAAGTCTTCTCAAGCCTTATTAATTTGTCCGTGGCTAATAAATCTTTCCATGGGCTCCAACTCGTGAAAAGGGCCCTCTCATCACCCACCTCCTTTTGTCGATGACTCTCTCATTTGATGTGAAGCCAAATGAGTCCCAAACTAGGTTGTTGAGTGCTATTCTGGATAAATATCATAGATTGTATGGGCAATTGGTGAATTTTGATAAATCCTCAGTTTTCTTTAGTGTCAACACCCTTTCTGAATCTAAGAATAACATTTGTCAGATCCTTCAGGGTATCAAAATGCAGAAATCCTGCAGATATTTAGGCCTTCCTCTTGGGATTGGTAGGTCTAAGAAAGAAATTTTTAATTATGTTCGGATCTTTGTTTAAAAGAATCAAAAATTGGAAAAATACTTTTCTTTCTCTGCGGGTAAAGATGTCCTTATTAGATCTATTTTGGAAGCTCTCATTTGTTTTGTTATGTCTTGCTTTGGACTTCTGTTGGCATTTGTAAACGAATCAGTCAATTGGCTTCTAACTTTTGTTGGGGGTTTCTAAAGGAGGGCATAACAAAATTCATTGGAAAGCTTGGAATTTGATTTATATTCCTAAAAATGAGGGTGGGTTAGGCTTTCATCATCTTAAACTATTTAATGAAGCTCTCTTAGCCCATCAATTATGGAGATTGATTGAACAACCTAACCTTTTAGTTAGTAGAGTTCTAAAAGCCAAGTACATTCCGAATGGGAGTTTCATCAAAGGGGGGTCTCTAGTGGTGCATCATGGTTGTGGAAGAGTTGGATGGATGTTAGAGCTATTATTGTTAAAAGGGATGAGATTTGATATTGGAGATGGGAAATCATAAGATTTGGTCTACCTCTTGGATTCCTAAGTCTTATGGTTTTATCCCTAATCATGTGAATTTGTCTTTGGTCGCTTCCCTTCCTAGGATGGTATGTGAATTATTCAATGCAGATGGCTCCTCTTGGAATGAAAGTTTAATCAAGCAAATTTTCACAAAAGAAGATGCATCAAATTTTGTAAATTTCCATTCCTAGTCCAGTCCATGAAGACAGATTGGTGTGGCATTTTGAGAAAAAGGAAGATTTACTTGTGAAACCCGCTTATCACTGTTTATTTGGAGATAAAATGGCCGGCATCGCACAGTGAGAGAGAGTAGGGTTAGAGAGAAAAAGCTAAAAATCTGGGATCGCATTTGGAAAATGAAGGTACAACAAAAACTTAAATTCTTCTTGTGGAAATGTTTTCATGGCATTCTTCCTGTAAAAATGAACATTTCTAAAAAAAAAAAAAAATTGGGCATGATATAATCTTTCAATTGTTTGGGATGGATGAGGATACTATGGAACACATTTTATTTGAATGTGGTAGAGTTATGATTGTTTAGAAGCTTTCTCCTGTCATATGGGATGGAAAGGAAAAGAATAAAATGCTCTTTTTTGATTCGTGGCATAATGGTGTGTTGCTTTGATGGGGATGGTAATAATAAATTTAGAGTTGAGCTAACTACTTACATCTTGTGGTGGCTTTGGAAGACTAGAAATCTCTGGACATTTCAACAAATTTGGAAGCCGAGAGAGAGCTATTATTCAAAGGTTGCTCTGTCGATTGAATGAGTTTAAAGAGGCAAAAGATTTGGCCTCTGTGTGATTTTGTTCAGTAATGTGGGTGATGGAGTTCTTTTTTTTGGTGAGGTAGGGTCTTTTGGGATCGAGTGTCTCCTATTTTTTGGTTGCTTGCTAGGAATTGGTGTTTTGTTTAGGATTTTTTCCAAATTAAGTGGAAATTTTTGGCTTTGAAGTGTGCTTCCTTGATTTCTTTGTTGGAGTGAAGATCGTTGATGTTGGTGATCATGAGTGCTTTTGCATCGGTTTTCATAGTCGATTTTAGAGGTCTTGTATAATTGTTAGCATCATTATTGTTTATCCGGACGCTTTCTCTCACTCTCTTTTGGTTTTGACGTTGAGCCTGTTGCCTTGCTTGGTATTCCTTGGCGTGAAGGTATTTTTCTTTTCGGTCCATAATGGGTCCAAATGGAATTTGATGTAATTGAACTTTGATTCTTGGGGTTCTATAAAATTGCGATCGTGTCGATAAAAAAGACGGATCGGGCCGTTTTATACCGCTTTATAAACATCAAATGAAGGGCAAATTTTAGTTGCCCTATGCAAAATATTATTTCTCTGCGATCAACAATAAATCTATATACATTTTCATTGACTTTTTAATATATAATAAATTGAAACCGAAGAGTTATTAATTATATTTTAAGATGCCCAATGCATCAACGTATAATTGAACTACTTTATGCAACCAACATTTGTATTTCATTGAATAATGTTGCATTCGAAATACGAAGAGTCGTTTCGATATATAAAATAAAATGAACTAAAATTAAAATACTTTTCTATTTTCAAGGAAATGTACATTTTTAATTAGTAAATCAAACGTATTTGCAACGCCATATACATATTAATGACAATCACTATTACCAATAGAAACTCCCGAGTTGTTGCAAAAAGATTATAAACCGAATTTATTGACAAAGCTAACTTTCTATATATGGAAACAAACTTTTGGTGGGAATTTCCGAAAAATATCACTATTCTGTTTTTATATATTATATAGATTAGTTGGGTGGAAGTTTGAGGTTGTCGAGAGGGTATGGGATGAGGTTTTCTTGTTTAAGTTGGTAGAGTAGGGTTGTGTTTGGATATAGTGGGATCGATTGATTTGGACTTGTGGATTAATATCCGAGGGGTGTCACTGATTTGTTGAGTTTTGTAATTTTTGTCATTGGATTGTGGGATGGAAGTTTTGGGTGTATGCGAGGGGTTAATTCTTGAGTTTGTTGTGTCACTTTTTGGTGGGGTTGTATTAGTGGAGATAACACCCCACTCTCGTGGGGTGGTTTGTTTAGGTGATTGGTCGATAGTGTGTGGGATAAGATGGTTTGAGTTAAATTGGTATTTACCTATGAAGTGCATTGTCGGTCGTGTTTCTTATTGGGTTGATGAAGAAGCTCAAGGGTATTACTAGTGGGTGTTGAGACGGGTGTTGGTACCGGAGTGGAGTTTGGATATTTATGTTGATAGGGGCATGTGAGTTTTGGTGCTTTTATTCTTTTAATATGGGTATGATGGATTATTGGGTTAAGATATGTTATGGCTTCATCGTGCATTCTCTCGGATCTCAGTATCTCTTCAATGGTGAAGCTTTCAACCATGGACCCTATTTTGAGTCGGGTTGGTTAGGACTTTCATTCCAATCAAAGTCACAAATAAAATGTACGTTGCAATGACTAATATTTTAGAGGGATCCAAATAGATTCGCCTTTAATCCGACATTGACACCATGCAATAAGGGTTTTGTGATGTCGATATTCACTTTGTCTTCTCAAGCCCGAGAGCTTGGTGATCCTTCTTCTTCTTTTTATCCTTACTAGAGGAAGTTCGGTTCGGATACTTCTTCGTCGCCTTCCTTGGTGGCGGGGCCGTGCATTTTTCTTTTCGAGGAGCGCCTTTCTTGGCTTCGCGCCCTCTTCTTCTTGATGATTGGAGAAGGTATTTGTGGTTCCTTCTCCGCCTCGGCGCAGGGGGGTGACTCAGCTAGCAGGGGTAGGTGCATCTTTTTCTTAGGCAGGGGCGACTATCTTCATTCCATTTGCATGGGAAGCTTTCTTCTTGGGAGGGGAGGCAACAACTATTTCCTGGGTCACCGATTCCCCTCACCGGTGTCCGCCCCGCTTGGCGTAAGCTCTCTTCCGGGCTCCGGACAAGTTAGCCCGAAACATCTTCTTGTTAACATGGAATGATTTTCCATGTTGAAGGGGAACACTCTTCACCTCCATCAAGTGGCCAAATTACAAGGCCATATCCCAGAGATCCTCCAAATGATCCATCCTCTTTGAAGGATTTATTCGCAAAATTTGGCAGAGTCTGCTTTGTGAGACGATTCCCGCCTTGTTGACCTTCTTCTCCTCCATAATCGCAGCCCATGCCGATCCTTGGTTTTGACATTGGTGATTAAAGCTTCCAAACTTCATGTCTACACATTTGGCTACGATATCCAACAGCCTTATGATAATCTTCATTCAGCAGCCTTCTTGTCTGTGTAGACAAATTTTGCAAAGACACTCGGGTTTGGCCACTTCCTTCCATGCAGCGACCAAGTTTACATCAGCCTCAAATATCTCCGGCAAGACTCCTTCCGACGACAAAGAAACAATGTTGTGCTAGATCTTGGCCCAGTAATGGTGAAGTCCTCTCCGTGAACAGAGGATTTGATTCCCTCGCCGTGAACCTCAGCGTTCACGTAGAAGCGTGCTACCTCCTCAATGTATGTCATCCGGAACTCCATTGTGAGAAAGGGTTTGATCCGCATTTCTCAATCTTGTCACTATATTTTTCACAAGGGTTTCATCTAACCCGCTTTATCATCCCATCAAAATCCACGGTTGATCCGGTGTGGATTTGCTTTGAGCTTAGAAAAATCATGTCTTTGGTGCCATTTTAGTGATTTTTACCGAACGAAACTAGACGAACTTACTTTGAAGATTGGTAGGGTTTTGAGAGAAAATACTTGATTTCTTGCTTTTGGAGAGATGAACAGTTTTGAGTAATGTGAGAGAGAAATCGAACAAAATGGTATATATGGTTTATGAAAGGACGTGCTTTTGGTTTTTGAAATTTGATCAAGATCGACGGCTCGTATTTAGCACATCTCATTTGCATTTAATTGCTCGCATTTAATGTGCAGATTTATATCCAATCATAGGTTTTTCTTTGTGCGGCTTTTGATTGTACCGTCATTATTATCCGACGTCATCCTTAAAACCATTCTCGCTCATTAAAAACGACCACGTTTTTGTCACTTAGCTCATAAATGACTCTCCGCATAAATAACTCAACTCTTCTTCTCTCTATTCGTATGGTGACTCAAATTGCTGCCTAACTCGATGGTGACTTTCCGACACGGTCAATCACTTGGCTGATTCAAGAAATCTGCTCAAATTTCATCTTTTCATTTTTCATCTCTTCTCATTGAGTCTTCTGAGTGTCAACTCAGCTCAATTAACCCTAGCTCATGCTTGAGCTCTTCAAATCTTGATTCACATAATGGCTTTGTGAATATGTCAGCTAACTGTTTATCGGTTGAGATATATTCCAAGGTGATGTCATGCTTTTCAACATGATCTCTTATGAAATGGTATCTGACATCGATGTGCTTTGTTCTTGAATGCAACACAGGATTCTGAGTGATTGCAATAGCACTTGTGTTATCGCACATAATTGTAATTTCTTTCTCTTCAATTTCATAATCTCTCAGCTGTTGTCTCATCCATAAGACTTGGGCACAACATGCCTTTGCAGCCTATGTACTCGACTCAGCCACCGTGGATGTGGCTATTGAGTTTTGCTTCTTGCTAAACCAGGAAACTAATCTGTTTCCAAGCATTTGACATGTACTCAAGTACTCTTCCTGTCAACTCTACATCCAAAGATAGTCAAAGTTTGAATAACCAATAACCTTGAATCCACCTTCCTTTGATACCATAAGCCAACTTGGCATCCCTTCAAATATCTTAGATTCTCTTAGCCGTCATGTGACTTTCTTTTGGAGCAGATTGGAATCTTGCACATACACCTACATCAAAGGTGATGTCCGCCTCGCTTTGTTAAATAGAGCAGTTGATCCAATAAGTGCTCAGATCTTGTTTGATCCACAAAGCTTGCCATCTCGCATCCATATCCATCTTGACGATGTATTCGTTGGTATTTTTCAGAAGACTTCTCTTCCATACCAAATTTCTTCATTAAATCTCTGGTATACTTTGTTTGACTTATGAAGGTTCCATCCTTCAGCTATTTAACTTGAAGTCCTAGAAAGAATGTCAGCTCTCCCATCATGCTCATTTCAAATTTGCCTTGCATGAGGTTTGAGAACTTATCACACAGCTCTTTGTTTGTGGATCCAAAAATAATGTCATCCACATATATTTGAACAAGCAGTATACTTTCTCCATCTTGAATTCTGAAGAGTGTTCTGTCCACTTTGCCTTTGGTGAATCCATTATCTGTCAGAAATTGAGATAATGTATCATACCATGCTCTAGGTGCCTGTTTCAATCCATATAGAGCTTTCTTGAGCTTGTACACCTTATCTCCAAGAGTCTTCTGCTCAAATCCTGGAGGTTGTTCAACATAGACTTCTTCTTCCAACAATCCATTTAAGAATGCACTCTTCACATCCATTTGATATACAAGAAAGTTCTTGTGGCATAGGCAAGAAACATCCTTATTACTTCTAATCTTGCAACAGAGCAAATGTTTCATCAAAATCTATTCCTTCCTCTTGGCAATACCCTTTGGCTACCAATCTTGCTTTGTTTCTTACCACGTAACCTTCTACACTCATCTTGTTTCGAAAACACATTTTGTGCCAATAACATTTTGATGGGTTGGTCTTTGCACCAATTCCCATACTTTGTTCCTTTCAAACCGATTCAACTCTTCTTGCATGGCTTGAATCCAATGTGTATCATCCAATGCTTGAGACACATCTTTTGGCTCTATTTGGGAAATAAAACAAGTGAACATAGCTTCTTGTTGAGCTGGGTCTGGTTCTTACACCATCTCTTACATCTCCAATGACTAGCTCGGTGGATGGTCTCTCACCCATCTCACATCAAAGTTGGAGTAAGTCACCTGGGTTTAGTCGTCTTGCAAAGTTTGTGTTGCCTTGAGCAGCTTTTCTCATCATCACTTAGTCAGCAGATTTTCCAAATTGTCTTTGAGATTCATCTATTTCACCTTCATCTTGATTGATTGCTCCAAACTTCAACATAGGGACTCTTTTCGTGATAGTTGGCTGATTTAGCTTATCACCTAACTCTTTAATGTCTTCTCCATTTACATTAGGTTCATCAAACACCACATGGATAGACTCTTTCGTGACCATAGTCCTTTTGTTCAACACTCTATAGGCTTTGCTTTTTGTTGAGTATCCCAAAATATACCTTCATCACTTTAGCATCAAAAGCCTTTAGATTATCCTTGTCATTGTTGTGGATGAAGCATTTACATCCAAATATTCTAAAATATGCAACATTTGGCTTTCTCCATGTCCAAATCTCATAGGAGTCTTTGTCATTTGTCTATTTATCATGCATCTATTTTGAGTATAGCATGCGGTATTGATGGTTTCACCAAAATCTTTTAGGCAATCCAAACTTCAAACTAACATGGTTCTTGCGCAAACTTCCTTGAGAGTTCTGCTTTCTTCTTCGCTTACTCCATTCTCATTTGTGGAGTCCTTGCCGCAAATAATTCATGAGCAATACCATTTTCAACACAAGATCGCATTATTATTCCATTGACAAACTCGGTTCCTCTATCGATCTTATCTTTATAATGGTTTGACTTTTTCATTTTGAACTCTTTTCATCAGTTGAGGTAACTTCGCAAAGTTTCCTTCTTTTTACACATGAAGATTGTCCATGTATATCTTGAATAATCATCCACCACTACCGAGTGTATTTCTTTCCACTTATCTTTGGGTTAAATCGACCAAATAAATCCATATGCAATGAGATGCAATATTCTTGTTGAAGATGGACTTGACTTTTCTTTGAATGATGATTTGATTTGCTTTCCCATCCGGCATGCATCACAAACACTTTCCTTCTTGTACATCGAGTCCTGGTAGTCCTTCTACAAGATTACTCCTTGCAAGCTTGTTGATTGTCTTGAAATTCAGGTGACTTAGCTTCTTGTGCCACAAACCTAACTTGATTCGGCCGTACTCTTTTGCTAGCAGACAAGTGCTTGGTGTGGCAATCGACCAATCTACCACATACATGTTCTTTTTGTCCGGATCCTTGCAACACTACTTCATTTGATTGATGTCTTTGATTTGGCATACTCCCATATTGAATCCAACATTATAGCCCTTGTCACGCGAGTTGATTGATGCTTAACAAGTTGAAATTTAGGCCTTCAACATATGCAACATCCGTGATTTCTAATCCATTTTCTTGATGGATCCAAAGTGCCTCTTATTTCCCCGAGCTTCATTTCCTCCAAATATGACTTTTGCACCTCTAATCTCCTTGAATTTTGACAGATTTTTCTTGTTCCTGTCGTCATGTGTCCGGAACAACCACTTTCCATGTAACAGGGTTCCTTGGCACTCACTGTTCCTTGAACCCGCAATCAAGGAAATCGTTTTTAGGTACTCATACTTGCCTGGGGTCCCGAGGGGTTAGTGTCAGAATATGATCCAACCAACCTATAGCCAAATGATCTCGACTCTAAGAGGTTGCCATCTATCCGTGCCATAATCATAATTCACTTTGGCAAATTGCTTGGGGGCTTTAGGTTCATACAACCGTCTCTTTTGTCCTGTATGCATGTGTGTGTGTTTTAGCAATTGCCTTCTTTGGGTAGTTGTGATATTTCGAGTCTAGTGCTTGGGTGCATATGTGTCTTGATGATAGCTCTTTTGCCTTTGGAATGACCTTCGTTGAGTTCTAGGCCTTTGCCATTTTGGCATGTATTCCATAGGTCTTTGCCGATATTTCACATTATTCCAATCACTTGACTTGGGTAGTTTCTACCATTCCCATCATTTGTGTTCCTTTGATAGATTTTTTCGGGGATTCTAGTAGCTTTGTTTCTTCTTCACAGAGTACTTCCTGTTTGTAGTTTGAGAGAACTCTTTGGATTTCTTCTCGATTGTCCTCTCATCATACTCAATGGATGTTTTCCTTTTCCTTTATATCCAAGGCCGTTTGTTTTTTATTGTGCTTTGGAATGAATGTGTGTGCCACATTTGGTGTCTTAGATTTTTGAGATGCTTCATTACTTGAAGATCCTTTTTCCAAGATCACTCTTGGAGTTTGACTATGCACAAAGCAATTAAATCCTATGCATGTCTTGTCTCCACATTCTTTTTGGCTCATGATAAGGTCATCCAATGATTTAGATGCCTTTGTGAATGAAGCAATCACATTTTTAGATCATTTTATCTCTTCTCTATATAGCACTATCTCTCGCTTTATTAGTTTAGCATTTTCACCTTCAACTCTTTGTTCTCATCGCCTATGTGACTTAGAGTGCTCGGCTCTTAGTCATTTGTGAGTTTTGGCTTTTGAACCGGGCTGTTTTCCTCATTTAATAATGTGTAAGAGGACTTAATGTGCTCAAAGTCTTTCATCATTTTGCCTAATGAATCACAAAGTTCGGTGGGTGTTGGGAAATTATTTTGTAGATTTTGATGAATGCCATGCAAAACTTAGAATAGGAAGTTGGCACCCTATTTTTGTTGTAAATTGCATTGTAATAGATAGGGCGGGTCGAGTGAGTTAAGTCACGCCTATGCCCGAACATGCAAGAAGACAACAATCGGAGACTAGAAGGAAGACTCATTGTTGTGAGGCGGTGAGTATGGCAAAGAAGAGAAGATAGAACTCGATCAAGGTGCAACGAGATGCGGTGAGTGAAGTATCGGTCAAGTCAACTCAAGACAAACCAAGTCTCAAGTTGAAGTGAAGAGAAGAGTCATCCAATGATTGGAAGTCGACTCAAGTCGCACGGGAAGTCAAGGAAATGCGGTCAAGTCGAGATAATCGAAAGAGATCCGTTTACGTAAATCAAGAGAATTACTTAAACAAGTAATACTCCCATATGTATCTTTCTTGAAGTGCTCAGTTCGAAGCGTGCAAAAGGAATAAACCAATGGGAAGCATCGCACTGCGGTTTAACACCGAAAAGGTGAAGAATAATTCATACGAGGAAATGGCCATTCCAAGGATCGCAACAAGACAAGCCAACGACCACAAGTGACTTTTAAAAATAAGCCTATCTCTTCAACGGGCAAATTTTTGAAAGATCGTTATAAAAGGCCGAGAATCACTCGAGAGAAGGTTACCTCGAACCACAAACATTCAAGCTAACATTTGAATCAGAACCAAAAATATTCTCAAGTCATTCAAGATTAATCCTCAAGCCTACATTACGAAGGAAATCAATCCAACACTCACTGTGAAGGAAAGACAACTTCAATCAGTTGAAGAGGAAACATTTGAAGAATCAAGGGGTCTACATTCCACGAAGGAGTGTAGAAAGGTTCAAGGTCGAACCAAGCTTAAGCTATTTGGAGGGCTTCGTGATCAAATCCAAGGAACTTAAGCAAGTGGGTCAGTAGAGTAGCAAGGCAACTTGTGAAGAAGCCGAGTCGCACGAGAAGCCACCGAGTGACCAAGGCATCTCGATCGAGTCCCAAAGGATCAAGTCGGTTGTGTCATCAAGACTTGTATTTGGATCTGTTAACCACTCGTATATTGATCAATACTTAGTGGATTCCTCCAGGAGTTGGAGAAGAGAGGAGTAGAAGAATTACCCCATCTTCGAACCTCTATAAAACTTATTGTGTCATTTACATTTCAAAGACTTTAATTTCTCGCATCTTATTTTTATATCTCTTTGATAAATTTGCTATCCAATTGATAATCAATCGAGTGCTAAAACCAAGTATTAAAACAAACTTAACCAAATTCAAGGGTGTTAAGTCTTCCCAATAAAACAAATCACAAGTCGAGTTAAGTCTTTAGTTAAAACAAGTGAGTTATTCTATCAACAATTCAATCAGTGCATTTGAGTGACTAACTCTCTTTGATTAACTAACTTACCTGGCGTCCATCAAGGACACAAGCGTGAAGTATTAACTCAATATTTGAAAGGACTAATTTGAAAGGTTGGTAAGGTTTATTCAACCCCCCTTCTAAACCTTACACTCACACCCTCGGGACCTACAAGTGGTATCGAGCGGTTGGTTCATTGAGCCTTCCGACCGTTATGAACTAAGATCTCCAAATTTTTCAAAGCTTGTTTTAGTACTCAATCTTTCAAAACTCTTTTACTCAAAGCAAAGTTATTATCATGGAAGCAAATTTGACACGCATCCCTATGTTCACAATTGAAGAATTTGATGATTGGAAAATTCGTATGTGCTCATCTATCAAAGATTACACGATGAGATAACTTGAAGAGGATGTTGCTCCCTGCATCAACCCATGGTTGAAAACCAAGAGTCGAATGGACAAATGATGACAGGAAAAGATATAACTTGGACAATGTGGCCAAGGACATTCTTTACAAAACCTTGACAAAGTTATGTTCAACAAAGTCAAATCATGCAAAACGGCTAAAGAAATGGGACAAGCTAACATTGATTTGTGAAGGCTCGTGAGCAAATCAAGGAAAATAAACTATCGGTTCTTTGTCTAAATTTGAGAATTTTAAAATGCTCGCAGAGAGACCTTGGATCAATGGATGCTCGGTTCACGTAAATTACCAACGAGCTATCCGCACTTGAAAAGAATATACACATAAGGAATGTGTATGAAGATTCTAAGAAGTCTCCCACTGAATGGGAAATGAAGGTCATGGCACCGAGACATTCCATGGACTATCCAAGACATCCAACCATGAGCTATTCTCGATCTCAAAGCCTACGAATTTGAGTGAGAAGAAAAGACCGGGGAGGAGACAGTTGTGCCCAAAACATTTGCTCTAATTGTTAAGGATGGCAAGAGAGTTGAGGTCAAATAAGTCATTGACCAAGAGGAAATAGCCCCGATGGTTAAAAGGTTTAACAAGTTCTTCAATAAGAACTACAAGAGAGGCAAGGGCGAATCCTCTAGAAGACACTCACCTCCTCCAAGTCAAGGGAAGATAGGTCAACCAAGAGAAAGAGCATCAAAAAGTTGAATATCAAAGGTGACAATCCAAGAATGGAAAGAGTCGATCAAAAGATTGAAAATCTATGCCGAACCTATGCAGACAACCAGGTCACTATGCCATTGATTGCCCATATCTTGTAGTCAACAAATACAGGAATGAAGAGGGAAAGAAAGGTCTTTGAGAAAGAAGACAAGAAAAGAAAAAGGCAATGTTGGTCGCAGAGATCGCCGAGACAACCAAGTCAAAAGACACAATTGATTCGAGAGAGTAGTGAAGTCGACTACTCAAGTGACTCAAGAAGAAGCCTTGACCGTTTAATGGCCAAGGAACAAGACCAACTCGACCAAGAAGATGAGGTACACTCTAATTCATCACACTCGGACTCGATGATAGTGATCGTGACACACACACTTCATCACCCATCGATCTTTATGATTCATTAGGCAAAATAATGAAAGACTTTGAACACATTAAATCCTCACACACAGTACCAAATGAGAAAAAAATTACTCAAAAGCAAAAACTCTCGGTGACTAAGGAGCCGAGTACTCTAAGTCAAATAGTCGATGAGAATAAAAGTCTAAAGGCCGAAAATGCTAAGTTAATAGCAGTAAATAATCGCTATAGAAAAGAGGAGAATGATCTCAAAAATGTGATTGCCTCATTCACTAAGGCATCTAAATCCTTGGATGACCTTATTATGAGTCAAAGAGAATGTGGAGACAAGACAAGGCTTAGGATTTAATTCCTCTGTGCTATGTCAAGCTCCAAAAGTGATTTTGGAAAAAGGATCTTCAAGTAATGAAGTATCTCAAAAAACCAAAACTCCAAATGGTGCACACACATTTATTCCAAAGCACAATCACAAGCAAACCGGCCTTGGTTATAAAGGAAAAGGAAAGCCATTGAGTGTCTTTGAGAGGACACCGAGAAGAAATCCACCGAGTTCCTCAAAGCAAACTCCAAATAGGAAATACTCAGTAAAGAAGAAACAGAGCTACCAAAAGTCCTTAAATTCTATAAAAGAAATATATATGATTGGAATGGTAGAAACTACCCAAGCCAAGTCGATTGAAATAATGTGAACTATCAAAGCAAAGATCGGTGGAATATAAACCTAAGTGGAAAAGGCCTAGAACTCAAAGAAAAGCCATTCCAAAGAAATAAGGGCTTTTACCAAAGACACATATGCACCAAGGCACTACACTCGAGGAGATATCACAGCTACCCAAAGAAGGAAATTGCTAAAACACCTACACAGCATACAAACAAAAGAGACAATCGTATGAACCTAAAACCCCAAGAAATTTGCCAAAATTAATTATGATTATGGCACTCGATAGATGGCAACCCCTTAGAGTCAAATCATTTGGCTATAAGGTTGGTTGGAACATCTTACAATACTAACCCCTCGGTGACCTGACAAGAATGGGTACCTAAAACTTAATTTCCTTGATTGCGGGTTCAAGGAACAACCGAGTGCCAAGGAACCTGGTACATGGATAGTGGTCATTCCGGACATATGACAGAAACAAGAAAAATCTGTCAAAATTCAAGGAAGTCGAGGTGCAAAAGTAATATTTGGAGGAAATGAAGCTCCGGGGAGAAATAAGAGGCATTGGATCCATCAAGAAAAATGGATTAGAAATCACGATATTGCATATGTTGAAGGAATCAAATTCAATCGCTAAGTATTAGCCAACTCGTGACAAAGGCTACAATGTTGGATTCAACATGGGTATATGCCAAATCAAGGACATCAATCCAATGAAGTTGTGTTGCAAGGATGCGACAAAAGAACATGTATGTGGTAGATTGGTCAATCGCAACACCAAGCACTTGTCTACTAGCAAAGAGCACATCGAATCAAGTTGTCGCGGGCACAAGAAGTTCGAGTCACTTTGAATTTCAAAACAATTAACAAGCTTGATGATCTTGTAGAAGGACTTCCGGACTCAGAGATACAAGAAGGAAAGTGTATGTGATGCATGCGGATGGGAAAGCAAATCAAATCATTATTCAAAGAAAAGACATGTCCATCTTCAACTAGAATATTACACCGCTACATATGGATCTATTTGGTCCAGTTGAACCAGCTAGCATAAGTGGGAAGAAATACACCTTGGTGGTAGTAGATGACTACTCAAGATATACATGGACAATATTCATGTGTAAGAAGAAAGAAACTCTGTAAAACTACCACGGTGATGAAAAGAATCCAAAATGAGAAGAGTCAAACCATTATCAAAATAAGATCTCACAGAGGAACCGAGTTTGTCAATGGTATAATCACTCAAGATCTTGTATTGAAAATGGTATGGTCATGAATTATCTGCAGCAAGGACTCCACAACAAAATGGAGTTGCGAGAAAGAAGGAACATAACTCTTAAAGAAGCCGCAAAGGACCATGTTAGGCTGAAGCGGGGCTACCTAAAAGATTTTGGGTCAAGCAATAAACACAACATGCTATACTCAAAATAGATGCATGATAAACAGACGGTGACAAAGACTCCTATGAGATCGGGGGGGAGAAAGCCAAATGTTGCATATTTTAGAATATTTGGATGAAAATGCTTCATCCATAACAATGGCAAAGATAATTTAAAGGCTTTTGATGCTAAAGTCGATGAAGGTATCTTCTTGGGATACTCACCAAAGCAAAGCCTACAGAGTACTCAACAAGAGGACTATGGTTACGAATAATCCATCCATGTGATGTTTGATGAGCCAAATGTAAATGGAGAAGACATTGAAGAGTCGGTGATAAGCTAAATCAACCAACCATGCGAGAAGAGTCCCCCTTATCTTTCAAGCCAATTTGGAATTATAAACCCGGATGAAGATGAGATAGTGAGTCTCAAAAACAATTTGGAAAATCTGCAGCCTAAGTGATGATGAGAGAGTCGATCAAAACAATACGGCCGCAAGACGATCGAATCCAGCCTAACTTACTCCAACCTGATGTAAGATGGCTGAGAGACCATCCACCAGAACTAGTCATTGGAGATGTAAGAGAAGGTGTCAAAACGAGATCTAGAACTCAACAAGAAGCAATGTTCACATGCTTCATCTCACAAATAGAGCCTAAAGATGTGTCACAAGCATTGGATGACACACATTGGATTCAAGCCATGCAAGAACAAATTTGAATCGGTTTGAAAGAAATAAAGTGTGGGAATTGATTCAAAGACCTACCTATCAAAATGTTATTAGCACTAAATGGGTGTTCGGGAACAAGATGAATGAGGAAGGTTTTGTGGTAAGAAACAAAGCAAGATTGGTAGCCAAAGGATATTGCCAAGAAGAAGGGATAGATTTTGATGAAACATTTTCCCCTGTGGCAAGATTGGAAGCCATAAGGATGTTTCTTGCCTATGCAGCTCACAAGAACTTTATTGTATATCAAATGGATGTAAAGAGTGCATTTCTTAATGGTTTATTGGAAGAAGAAGTGTATGTTGAACAACCTCCAGGATTTGAGCAGAAGACTCTTGGAGATAAAGTATACAAACTCAAGAAAGCTCTATATGGGTTGAAACAGGCACCCAGAGCATGGTATGATACATTGTCATAATTCTTGACTGGGAACGGATTCACAAAAGGCAAAGTGGACAGAACACTCTTCAGAATTCAAGATAGGAAGAGTATACTGCTTGTTCAAATATATGTGGATGATATCATCTTTGGATCCACAAACAAAGTGCGGTGATAAATTTTCAAATCTCATGCAAAGCAAATTCGAAATGAGCATGATGGGAGAGCCGACATTCTTCCTTCGACTTCAAGTGAAACATCCGAAGGATGGAACCTTCATAAGTCGACAAAATGGATATGGATGCAGATGACAAGACAGTACATCAAACAAGATACGTAACACTTATGGATCACTATATCGGAAAAGTCGGCTATATCGAGTTAGAATGACGGTGGAGTCACTAGGAGAGGAGTGAGAAGAAGGATTGAATCGGCCTAAGGAGTAAGTGAGTCATTTATGAGCAAAGTGACAAAAACGCGGTGCGTTTTACTAAGCGGGAATGTTTTTAATGATGTCAAGTATAATTATGACGTGTACTGGCAAAAGCCGCACACCAAGCTTATGATTGGATATAAATGCTGCCGCATTAAATGCGAGACACTAAATGTAAATCGCGTGCAAGATCTAAGCCGTTGATTTTGATCAAATTTCAAAAACCTCCGCATATCCTTTCATGAACCATACTTAAACCATTTCGTCCGTTTCTCTCTCACTTTACCAAAACTGTTCATCTCTCTCTCGAAAGCAAAAGCAAAATTTTCTCTCAAAACCCTATCAATCCTCGAGATCATTTATTCAAGTTTTGTTCAAGAAAACATCTCGAAATGGAATCTACTCATGATTTTGTCAAGCTAGAAACCAAATCCACATCGGGTCTAATGTGGACTTCGATGGTATGGTTAAACAAGGGTCCGACGACACCCTCGTAAAGAAGATTCCGATAAACCGGAAAAATCGATTAAAACCATTTTTGACGATGGAGTTCCCTATGACCTACGTAGAAGAGGTTGCATGACATTCTATGTGAACGCCGAGGTTCACGATGAGGGCATCAAGTCATCTGTTCATGGAAATGAGTTCACCATTATCGCCAAGGATGCGCGTAACACCGCTTATTGCCGAGGTGGGAGTGCCGGAAATTTATGAAGTCGATGTCGACCTAGCCATTCTTTGCTTGGAAGGAAGTAGCAAGTTCGATGTGGTCGCGAAAGTAGTCTATACTGACCAATAAGAGGCTACCGAAAGAGGACTACCACAAATTGTCTGGGACGTTGTTGCCAAATGCATAGACATTAAATTTGGCGGCTTTGACCGATTGTCCAAAGCAAAATTGATCGTGATGGCTACGATCATTGAAGAGAAGAAAGTGAATGGGCTGAGTTTGTATACAGCAGACTCGCCAAAATATGGGAACAAATCCTTCAAGGAGGATGGTACGTTTAGAGGTTCCTCGGGATACGGCCCGGTGATTGGCCGGATGATGGAAATAAAGGAGTCCCTCTTTGACATGGAAAGGCGTTCCATGTGAACAAGAGGATGTTTCGATCAAACCTCTCGCGCACGTAAGAGAGCCTACGCTAAGAGAGCGACACGAGTGAGGGGAAATCAGTGAACTCGATGATACAAATTGTCTCCTCCTCAAAAGAAGGTCGCTCCACAAAGTTTGCTAAGAAGATCGCTACCCCCGCAAAGAAAGAAAAAGAAATTTGCTCCCGCCCGCAACGAGTCACCGCCCCGCAGCCGTGTCTCCCGCCCCTCGCGGCCGCAATGGAGAAGGAATCTCAAATACCTTCTCCGGTCATCAAGAAGAGGAGAATCGATAAGCCAAGACGGACTCCTCAAAAAGAAGACGACGGCACTGACCCCCCGCCGCCCAGGACTCGAAGAAACCTTATCTCGAACCTAAATCCCTCCGGTACAAACAAAAAGAAGAAGAAGAATATTCAAGCGCCCGAGCTTGAGAAACCGGGCCGAGTCACCACTCACCAAAAACAGATCTAGGAGACTCGCCTGGAGAAGTAGAGTCTCCGTAAATTATTGATGAAACACCAAGTCTGCCTTGAAGGCGATCAGCAGAGGCAAACTCAAGACCCAATCGTAGTTCGAATAGCCGAGACACAAGAAGTAGCCGAGAAAGTAAACTCGCCTGTTGGGAGGTTGTATCCCCCCGCAAATGACGCGGTGACGGTATGGAGCGCCGTAGCTTGCTACATTCTATCCCCGAGAATGAGGGACAGCAAGAAAGAAGATGATAGAGATGATGATGATGTGATGATCCTATCCCCACCTTATCCGGACATCCAAAATTGTGCGAGAGTGGAGGAAGTGGAAGTTGAGTCGATCCGGGAACAGTTCCAAAGGCCTTAGTTTATCGAAGAAGAAGAGGAATGTTGAACTTTCTTGGAGTGACCACTTTGGTCCAAGCATCGGATGAAGAAAATCGCATGATATCTTGCGGATCTTCAAGGACAAGGAGAAGGAGAGACAGTAGAGGAAGGCCGAGGCACGTGAGAAGGCCAAGATCTCGCCCTCTCACCGGCACCACAGAACATACACATCCTCACCTCGACATTCTATCGAGAAAGTGATGAGGATCTCGACTATTCGCCACGAGAAGGGTTGCAAATGCAGCAAGTAATGCAAGAATCCGAGAATCCTACATGAGCAAAGAATGATGGAGGGACCAGGAGAGTCCTCCAAATCACAAACTGAGATAGATCCTATGGGAGTGGTGCAGCAAAGATATGCAATCAATTATCGCCGCCACCACTTCCCCAACTCATTCGGAGGAAGGTGTTAGGGAGGCTGGCGATGAAACCGGGAGTGTGGGGACCCGGTCGAGCCAACCCCTAATGAAGGTGTCTTACCACCGCCCCAACGGCCGCATACTCAATGGGAACAAATGAGTCCGGAGACGAGTGACCCCATTGCAAGTCACTCATTTGGTGTGCCACCGAGGGGGAAACTCCCTCCACTACAAAGAAGGTCGGAGGATGTGCGGTGACTCCACAATGAATCTCGGAGGTGAAGTGGAGAAGGAACAATCACGAGAATCACACACAAGTTGTCATCAACGAGGCTCGGCGATTGAGATGTCTCGGTGAGGTGCCAATCGCTGCTCTCGCAGCCAATGATGCCGCGATGCGATCGAGGCACAGGAAGGAATCGCCCGGGAGTTAACACTGGCGATGAAAGTGCTATCCATGGAGTTGAGACTCCAATGGATGCCACCTCGAAAGACCCCAAGACAGTGACATCGTCGACAGGGGATGTCGAGCCTTGCAGCTTGAGACTCGCAGGAGGTAATGAAGGCCAACGGGAGGTTGAGATCGTAAGTCCAAGCGGCTACGATAATCCCCAGAGGGGGTGAATAGATTATCTCCATCTTTTCGATTTCGCCCTCTTTTTCCAACCGAATGCTCAAAGATAATAACAAAGGTGCGGAATGTAAACAACACACGACGATTTAAAGAGGTTCAACCCACCTAGGGCCTAATCCTCTACCACACCAAGATATCAGGGATGGATTTGAAAAGAGAAAAAGATTTTATTAATAATTACCAAAATTATTGCAACAAAATCTTACACCAACACCTTGAAGAGCACCACACTCTTCTTCAACACCACCTTTGAGATTACCACAATCTCACTTGAAGATTACCACAATCTCCAACGGCACCTTGTGAAGATTACCACAATCTTCAACCTTGAAGAGCACCACACTCTTCAACACCTCAACAAGAAGATTACCACAATCTCCTTACACCTAACACCTAGTTCACCCGGTGTGTTCTTACCACAAGAACACTCACAAGGATATCTTGTGTTTGAATGACGACCACAAATTCAAGATTACAACTCGATAATGAATAATACAATTGAGTGCAAGTGTAATCAAGAATAGCCTAGACCTCAAGAATGTGAATGTGAATAGCTAGGCAAATTACAACAAGAAATAAGACAATGTAAGAACAAGTGTATTCTTGAGTGTATCTTGTTGTGTTGTAGTTTTCTCTCTTATTGTGTTGCTTCAATTCTTCCTCTATTTATAGAAGATGTCTTGTACATGATAGGCTCCTCTTGGGGACATGAATTCTGTAAAAATTGCAAGACAATTGAAGAAAAGAGTCGTTAGAAATCAATCCCACAAATTAAGGAAAAGATGTCTGCCGCACAACGGTTACATTTTTTTTCATCAAACTCAAGGCGACCGTCGCACACAAATAGACGTTGGAAAAAGAGAATATACATTTACAGGCGACCGGGCCGACGTAGGGTTCGACGGTCGCCCCTTACTTCAACCGTCGCACAACTTCAAAAAAACGAAGGGCAAATGTTCTTTTTCAATTTTTGCTCCTAGGTACGGCCGCCCAAGGTCGACGGCCGGTCGGCACCTGCCCGATTTGCCCTATAGGGCGACGGTTGCCCGACCATTTTCTCGCAAACATGAAGTTTTCTGCTTTTTCTCAACTTTCAGTGTACGGGTTGCCCTATACGGCCGGTTGACCTCAAAACAAAAGTGTTGTCCAATTTTATATCGAAAATAAACTTGAAGAAATACTCCGGAAAATATTAAAACCATTTTAAATCATTTAGGAGTATTTGGACAACCTTTAAAACCATTGTTTGGTGTAAAATCAAAATCATCAAAATCATGATAAAACCATTTATCAAACAATCTCCCCCTTTTTGATGATTACAAACCAAAACAATTTTAACGAGGTCGATTTTGAAAACAAAACAATTTTACCGGTTAAAGAGAACTATCCGTTGTGAGCGACAATATTCCATGCAATAAAAACACAAGGATGGGAGTAGAGATATTCAAACACATATAGCAAATGCTCCCCCTATCAACATGCACAACAAGAGTTATATAGAAGCAACTTAAACATAAGCTAAAATATTAGCTTTTCGATATTGAGCTTAAGTATCAATAACTTAAAAGCTCCCCTGTCAAAGAGACATCATTAGAAACATATATAAGTCCATACTACAACCAATGGACCAAGATTCATACATAACCATAATGCACCAAGTGGACTAAATATGATCCACAACTTATGGCTTTATGAATCCATAGCTTATAGCTTCTTTTCGTAAACATATATAAGTCCATACTACAACCAATGGACCAAGATTCATACATAACCATAATGCACCAAGTGGACTAAATATGATCCACAACTTATGGCTTTATGAAGCCATAGCTTATAGGTTCTTTTCGTTAAGCTTATCTTAGCTTTTATGAGCTAATGAGCTTATAACCTGTTTCTCCCCTTTGGAATCATCAAAAAGAATGTTAGCACGATAAACACATCATATATTCTTATCAAAGTGTGCAAGTAAACCGATGTATCGAGCCAATTTGAACATTGAAGCTTATAAACCAAATAGAAGGAAAAGTCGAATCATACGACTTGAAGAAGCTTATGAAAATTCATTTGATAAGCAAAACATGATCTCTATAAATATATAAGATTTTTGAAATCGAGAGAATCATGTAGGTGATGAATTTTTCATTGAAACATTTTATCGAACACTTGGCGGGCGTCAAAAATTGAAAAAGATATATATAGCCCTTGTAAATAAAATCAAGCCAAGTTTTTCATCACCAAATGCAATTTAATAAATATCATAGATCAACAATTAATAATCTCATCACATTCATATATAATTTCATCACGATAGTACATATAGGCCAAGTTCTCAAGGGTTCAACCCAATTGAGATTAAGGAAGTAGAATTCTTACCATTTGATCGGTAAAGACGAGCAATGATGATGATAGTCGAGCTAGATAATCCCCAAAATATATAATTCATGCATCAAAACTCATTTGAAGTGAGTTGTGTGTGAAATTTGCAAAGGGGACGAAAAATGGCCAAAATAAGGTAAAATGGCGAATGTCAAGACAGAACCGTTTTAATCCAAAATATAGCTCAGGGCGGCGGTCGTGGTTGAGGGCGACGGTCGACGTTGAGGGCGACGGTTGCCCTCAACCTCATCAGCCCACCTGTCTTGCCGATTTTAATAAAATCCGAATTTTCAACCAAAAATCCGATTTTTCGCCCCTAAGTTTTAAAACGCAAAATGCAAACGTATACCTCATTCAATATACATTATGTCATAATCAAGCTCGAAATGAGGTAAAATACTCGGCGGTGAGCGATTAAAAAAATCCGCGAGTTATCCTTGAGACGGAATTAAACACATCTCAAGTTTTTATTAAAACATGCAATCCCTTAACAATTATATCGAATCTCAATATGTTTAGTTCGATTATGACGAACCATAGTTTGAATAATTTTTGACCGGACTTGTTATCCCGAAAAATAAGAACATTTTAAAGCTTTGGATACAACAATTCATAAGAAGAAGTGCCTTTCAAATATTTAAAAATTTCTTTTAACGGCACTTTAATGAGATTCGTTGGGATAGTTTTGAAATCGAGCATATAGACATAATGCATATGGAATGTCGAGTCTATAGAAATAATACAAGAAAACATACCTCGAATTTGTTTGTCGGCCGATATGCCTTTCTCAACCTTTGTCAATTTTTAGCCATAGAGGTTGAGATAGTTCTTCTTTCTTCAATGCTTAACTCCTTCAAGAGTTCTTTTGAAATATAACCGTCTTCTTGGCATTGAATGATTTGAATTCCAATGATCAAATTTGAGCTTCCCTCATCATGATCATCTTGTTCATCTCAAGTTCACCTACATCAACTTAGGAGAATCTCTTGCACAAAATATTCATTAGTAGCACCAAAAATATTCTCATGAATATGCACAAGCAAACAATCTTGCCCTTTTTCAAGAAACAAGGAGAGTAGTATCAACTTTACCTTTTGTAAAATCATTTAGCAAAAATGGCTAAGTCTATCATACCATACATGGGGTACTTGTTTGAAATCATACAAGGCCTTTTATAAAGATCATTTGGCCTAGAAAAATTTAAACCCCGATAGACTTCTACTTGAATAAAACCATTTAGAAAATTGGATTCAACATCCATTTGGTAAAGCTTGAAATTTTCTTAAAACAAGAATGGGCAAGTAAAATGCAAATAACTTCTAAAAGAGTGTGAGTGCAAATATTACATCAAAACCATTACCTTCTTCTTGAAAATACCTTCGAGCTACTAACCTCGCCTTAGTTCGACCAATGTTGCCTTGGTCATCGAGTTTGTTCGGAGTGCCCATTTTGCATTTATAATCGTTTGTGATGGCATCAACTTCCAAGTATCATTTCCTTTTTAGCTCCTCTTGCAATTCTAAAAACCAATCTTCATCTTGGAGCATCAATTGAGGAATTTGTCTTCTTCATCACTATTGGGCATCCAAATGATCTAAGGTGTTCATAATAGAACATTTACATCCAAATATTTGGAGTATTTTCTTTTCTACACAACTCAACAAACTTATTAAAGGCATTTCTTATATAAGCAAGAAAAATAGCCCAAGTGTAATAACATGCCTCAATTGTCAACCACAAAATATCTTGCAAAAGAGCATAGTAGTAAGAGACACTATATATATATAGACCATGAAGCAAGAAACACATACTTGGCATTTAGAATATCATCAAGAATCTAATAAATCATGCAAGTTCAAATAAGCTTAAGAAAGCTATAAAAGGTCTCTTTTGAAATTTGAAAATCCGATAGCATATAGTTGAGACCTCATTTAAAAGAAGTATTTGAACAAAAGTTGACAAAGCAAATATGTGCAATCAAATATCGAATAGTGCCTTTCAAAAAAAAATCTAAAAATTCTCTTAATGGCACTTGTATGAAATATTATGAAAAATAAGCACATAGGCACATGGCAATATATATCGAATCTATAAGAGTAAGAATAACACAAGTAAACGTACCTCGATAATTTATGCCTTTCTTGACGTAAATGGCCATTTGTGAAAATATGTAAATCCTACACAATTCTTAAAACAAATCTAGCACAAATCATAATGATAGAAGTGTAGGCTAAGAGATATCACAAGTAAGCTCATGCCATAAAAAATCCATACGAGATGATAACACACTTTAGTCTATAAAAATGCACAAGAGTTTTAAAAACATCATATAAGGTCTTCTTTTTCAAAAATATTTTAAAAGCACAAATATATATTGAAGACCTTAATTAAAAAAAAAAATATTCGAAAACTCATTTTGCAATTAAGACACAAATAAAAGCATGCATAATAACAAAATAAAATGCATGTTTAAATAGGGAGATACGGGTTACCAATTACGCCATTTCCATGGGTTGTGCCTTTCCCATTCTTGATGATATCTTCCCCTTGAGAAGTCACTTTGTTGATGATGACTTCTTTGATTACTCCATTTCAAGGTTGGTTACCTTCCCATTGTTGATGGTCTCTTCTTCTTTGAAAATCATCTTGTTGATGATGTCTTTGCCATTTCAAGGATTGTGTTCTTCCCATTTTTGATTATACGCTCTTCTTGAAATTGGCTTTGTTGAGAATAGTTTCTCCTTCTTTGATCAAATGAAACAGTCATTTGATATCTTCTTGGCGGTATAAATTTTCTTCGATCATTATTTCACGGGGTACCTAATATGACATTGTTTTGTGGTACCCTCATGTGTTTGGGTCCTTTGGGATTAGTCTTGAGACTTTTAGGTCTCCAACAATAATTAGAGCTATTTCTAGCCCGACAAGTATTTACCGTATGACCCTTTTTACCGCAATAAAAGCATGTAATAATTCTAGGAGCATAATGACCAACGTCTTAGAGACTTGATTCTTTTTCATGTGATTGACATCCTTAGGCTTATGATCAAGTTCTAGTTTCGAATTATCACAACAATCAACAATATTGGTCATTCTATCGGTACTCAAGTTGGATTTAGATAAATCATTTTTCAAGCAATTTATATCCTCAACAAGAGTACTATTTTCTTTCTCAAGGTTTCTAACCTTATCAAGAGTGGTGGTGTGAGCACATGATAGTGATTCATAGGAAGTAAATAAACTATCCTTATCATTTTTCAAAACAATGAATTCCTTTTTCAAATTTTTGTATTTAACAAGTAAGTTTTGGAATTCATCTTGTAGTTCATCATAATCATTTTGCAAATCACTATAATCATTTCGAATAGCAATATCATAGGAAGTAGAGGGTTTAAGACATACCTCATTTTTTCTTCGATGCCCATAAAACAATATTCAACTTCTTCATAGTTGGAAGTTGTAAGAGGCTTGTTCCTTAGATTTGAGCTTGTATCCCTTTGAGAAGTAGATGCTTTTGTTTGACTCCTTTCATTTGCAAATACTCCATAGATGGCTTCTAATTTTTGCCATACTTCATGTGCCGATCAATTCCTACAAAATGTTCATATTCTAAATTAGTAAATGAACAATACAAGATATTTAGAGCCTTACCGTTTAAGGAGATGATTTTCTTCTCTTCATCATTGAGCTTTTTGAAGTCTTTTGAGGTGTGTGGTGTATCTTTCATCGGAATGGATTCTCCATTAATGACGGTGTTCCAAATGTCGAACCCGCAACCTTGTAGATAGCATTCCATTCTTTCTTTCCAAAATGTAAAATTTTTGGAATCAAACCGAGGTGGCTTGGTGGTGGAGGTGCCGGAAAGATGAGCTTCGTTCGAGTCGACGATCATTTCTCTTTACTCGCGATGTGAAACGAGCTTGCCAAAGAGTTTGGCTTTGATACCACTTGTAAGTCAGCGGCTACTCACGATAATCAGAGGGGGTGAATAGATTATCTCCATCTTTTCGATTTCGCCCTCTTTTTCCAACCGAATGCTCAAAGATAATAACAAAGGTGCGGAATGTAAACAACACACGACGATTTAAAGAGGTTCAACCCACCTAGGGCCTAATCCTCTACCACCCCAAGATATCAGGGATGGATTTCGAAAAGAGAAAAAGATTTTATTAATAATTACCAAAATTATTGCAACAAAATCTTACACCAACACCTTGAAGAGCACCACACTCTTCTTCAACACCACCTTTGAGATTACCACAATCTCACTTGAAGATTACCACAATCTCCAACGGCACCTTGTGAAGATTACCACAATCTTCACCCTTGAAGAGCACCACACTCTTCAACACCTCAACAAGAAGATTACCACAATCTCCTTACACCTAACGCCTAGTTCACCCGGTGTGTTCTTACCACAAGAACACTCACAAGGATATCTTGTGTTTGAATGCGACCACAAATTCAAGATTACAACTCGATAATGAATAATACAATTGAGTGCAAGTGTAATCAAGAATAGCCTAGACCTCAAGAATGTGAAAGTGAATAGCTAGGCAAATTACAACAAGAAATAAGACAATGTAAGAACAAGTGTATTCTTGAGTGTATCTTGTTGTGTTGTAGTTTTCTCTCTTATTGTGTTGCTTCAATTCTTCCTCTATTTATAGAAGATGTCTTGTACATGATAGGCTCCTCTTGGGGACATGAATTTCAGTAAAAAATTGCAAGACAATTGAAGAAAAGAGTGTTAGAAATCAATCCCACAAATTAAGGAAAAGATGTCTCACGACAACGGTTACATTTTTTTGTCAAACTCAAGGGCGACGTAATTTGGCCGCACACAAATAGACGTTGGAAAAAGAGAATATACATTTACACAGGCGACCGATCGACGTAGGGTTCGACCAGGTCGTCCCCTTACTTCAACCGGTCGCACAACTTCAAAAAACGAAGGGCAAATGTTCTGTTTCAATTTTTGCTCCAGTACCGGCCGCCAAAGGGGTCGGCCGGTCGACGGCACCGGTTGCCCTATAGGGCGACGGTTGCCTGACCATTTTCTCGCAAACATGAAGTTTTTTGTTTTTCTCAACTTTCAGTGCACGGGTTGCCTATACGGCGACCGGTTGACCTCAAAACAAAAGTGTTGTCCAATTTTATATCGAAAATAAACTTGAAGAAATACTCCGGAAAATATTAAAACCATTTTAAATCATTTAGGAGTATTTGGACAACCTTTAAAACCATTGTTTTGGTGTAAAATCAAAATCATCAAAATCATGATAAAACCATTTATCAAACAATCTCCCCCTTTTTGATGATTACAAACCAAAACAATTTTAACGAGGTCGATTTTGAAAACAAAACAATTTTACCGGTTAAAGAGAACTATCCGTTGTGAGCGACAATATTCCATGCAATAAAAACACAAGGATGGGAGTAGAGATATTCAAACACATATAGCAAATGCTCCCCCTATCAACATGCACAACAAGAGTTATATAGAAGCAACTTAAACATAAGCTAAAATATTAGCTTTTCGATATTGAGCTTAAGTATCAATAACTTAAAAGCTCCCCCTGTCAAAGAGACATCATTAGAAACATATATAAGTCCATACTACAACCAATGGACCAAGATTCATACATAACCATAATGCACCAAGTGGACTAAATATGATCCACAACTTATGGCTTTATGAATCCATAGCTTATAGCTTCTTTTTCGTAAACATATATAAGTCCATACTACAACCAATGGACCAAGATTCATACATAACCATAATGCACCAAGTGGACTAAATATGATCCACAACTTATGGCTTTATGAAGCCATAGCTTATAGCTTCTTTTCGTTAAGCTTATCTTAGCTTTTATGAGCTAATGAGCTTATAACCTGTTTCTCCCCCTTTGGAATCATCAAAAAGAATGTTAGCACGATAAACACATCATATATTCTTATCAAAGTGCGCAAGTAAACCGATGTATCGAGCCAATTTGAACATTGAAGCTTATAAACCAAATAGAAGGGAAAAGTCGAATCATACGACTTGAAGAAGCTTATGAAAATTCATTTGATAAGCAAAACATGATCTCTATAAATATATAAGATTTTTGAAATCGAGAGAATCATGTAGGTGATGAATTTTTCATTGAAACATTTTATCGAACACTTGGTGGGCGTCAAAAATTGAAAAAGATATATATAGCCCTTGTAAATAAAATCAAGCCAAGTTTTTCATCACCAAATGCAATTTAATAAATATCATAGATCAACAATTAATAATCTCATCACATTCATATATAATTTCATCACGATAGTACATATAGGCCAAGTTCTCAAGGGTTCAACCCAATTGAGATTAAGGAAGTAGAATTCTTACCATTTGATCGGTAAAGACGAGCAATGATGATGATAGTCGAGCTAGATAATCCCCAAAATATATAATTCATGCATCAAAACTCATTTGAAGTGAATTGTGTGTGAAATTTGCAAAGGGGACGAAAAATGGCCAAAATAAGGTAAAATGGCGAATGCTGAAGACAGAACCGTTTTAATCCAAAATATAGCTCAGGGCGACCGGTCGACGTTGAGGGCGACCGGTTGCCCTCAACCTCATCAGCCCACTGTCTTGCCAGTTTTAATAAAATCCGAATTTTCAACCAAAAATCCGATTTTTCGCCCCTAAGTTTTAAAAACGTGCAAAATGCAAACGTATACCTCATTCAATATACATTATGTCATAATCAAGCTCGAAATGAGGTAAAATACTCGGCGGTGAGCGATTAAAAAAAATCCGCGAGTTATCCTTGAGACGGAATTAAACACATCTCAAGTTTTTATTAAAACATGCAATCCCTTAACAATTATATCGAATCTCAATATGTTTAGTTCGATTATGACGAACCATAGTTTGAATAATTTTTGACCGGACTTGTTATCCCGAAAAATAAGAACATTTTAAAGCTTTGGATACAACAATTCATAAGAAGAAGTGCCTTTCAAATATTTAAAAATTTCTTTTAACGGCACTTTAATGAGATTCGTTGGGATAGTTTTTGAAATCGAGCATATAGACATAATGCATATGGAATGTCGAGTCTATAGAAATAATACAAGAAAACATACCTCGAATTTGTTTGTCGGCCGATATGCCTTTCTCAACCTTTGTCAATTTTTAGCCATAGAGGTTGAGATAGTTCTTCTTTCTTCAATGCTTAACTCCTTCAAGAGTTCTTTTGAAATATAACCGTCTTCTTGGCATTGAATGATTTGAATTCCAATGATCAAATTTGAGCTTCCTCATCATGATCATCTTGTTCATCTCAAGTTCACCTACATCAACTTAGGAGAATCTCTTGCACAAAATATTCATTAGTAGCACCAAAAATATTCTCATGAATATGCACAAGCAAACAATCTTGCCCTTTTTCAAGAAACAAGGAGAGTAGTATCAACTTTACCTTTTGTAAAATCATTTAGCAAAAATGGCTAAGTCTATCATACCATACATGGGGTACTTGTTTGAAATCATACAAGGCCTTTTATAAAGATCATTTGGCCTAGAAAAATTTAAACCCCGATAGACTTCTACTTGAATAAAACCATTTAGAAAATTGGATTCAACATCCATTTGGTAAAGCTTGAAATTTTCTTAAAACAAGAATGGGCAAGTAAAATGCAAATAACTTCTAAAAGAGCTATGAGTGCAAATATTACATCAAAACCATTACCTTCTTCTTGAAAATACCTTCGAGCTACTAACCTCGCCTTAGTTCGACCAATGTTGCCTTGGTCATCGAGTTTGTTCCGGAGTGCCCATTTTGCATTTATAATCGTTTGTGATGGCATCAACTTCCAAGTATCATTTCCTTTTTAGCTCCTCTTGCAATTCTAAAAACCAATCTTCATCTTGGAGCATCAATTGAGGAATTTGTCTTCTTCATCACTATTGGGCATCCAAATGATCTAAGGTGTTCATAATAGAACATTTACATCCAAATATTTGGAGTATTTTCTTTTCTACACAACTCAACAAACTTATTAAAGGCATTTCTTATATAAGCAAGAAAAATAGCCCAAGTGTAATAACATGCCTCAATTGTCAACCACAAAATATCTTGCAAAAGAGCATAGTAGTAAGAGACACTATATATATATAGACCATGAAGCAAGAAACACATACTTGGCATTTAGAATATCATCAAGAATCTAATAAATCATGCAAGTTCAAATAAGCTTAAGAAAGCTATAAAAGGTCTCTTTTGAAATTTGAAAATCCGATAGCATATAGTTGAGACCTCATTTAAAAGAAGTATTTGAACAAAAGTTGACAAAGCAAATATGTGCAATCAAATATCGAATAGTGCCTTTCAAAAAAAATCTAAAAATTCTCTTAATGGCACTTGTATGAAATATTATGAAAAATAAGCACATAGGCACATGGCAATATATATCGAATCTATAAGAGTAAGAATAACACAAGTAAACGTACCTCGATAATTTATGCCTTTCTTGACGTAAATGGCCATTTGTGAAAATATGTAAATCCTACACAATTCTTAAAACAAATCTAGCACAAATCATAATGATAGAAGTGTAGGCTAAGAGATATCACAAGTAAGCTCATGCCATAAAAAATCCATACGAGATGATAACACACTTTAGTCTATAAAAATGCACAAGAGTTTTAAAAACATCATATAAGGTCTTCTTTTTCAAAAATATTTTAAAAGCACAAATATATATTGAAGACCTTAATTAAAAAAAAAAAATATTTGAAAACTCATTTTGCAATTAAGACACAAATAAAAGCATGCATAATAACAAAATAAAATGCATATTTAAATAGGGAGATACGGGTTACCAATTACGCCATTTCCATGGGTTGTGCCTTTCCCATTCTTGATGATATCTTCCCCTTGAGAAGTCACTTTGTTGATGATGACTTCTTTGATTACTCCATTTCCAAGGTTGGTTACCTTCCCATTGTTGATGGTCTCTTCTTCTTTGAAAATCATCTTGTTGATGATGTCTTTGCCATTTCCAAGGATTGTGTTCTTCCCATTTTTGATTATACGCTCTTCTTGAAATTGGCTTTGTTGAGAATAGTTTCTCCTTCTTTGATCAAATGAAACAGTCATTTGATATCTTCTTGGCGGTATAAATTTTCTTCGATCATTATTTCGTCGGGTACCTAATATGACATTGTTTTGTGGTACCCTCATGTGTTTGGGTCCTTTGGGATTAGTCTTGAGACTTTTAGGTCTCCAACAATAATTAGAGCTATTTCTAGCCCGACAAGTATTTACCGTATGACCCTTTTTACCGCAATAAAAGCATGTAATAATTCTAGGAGCATAATGACCAACGTGCTTAGAGACTTGATTCTTTTTCATGTGATTGACATCCTTAGGCTTATGATCAAGTTCTAGTTTCAATTATCACAACAATCAACAATATTGGTCATTCTATCGGTACTCAAGTTGGATTTAGATAAATCATTTTTCAAGCAATTTATATCCTCAACAAGAGTACTATTTTCTTTCTCAAGGTTTCTAACCTTATCAAGAGTGGTGGTGTGAGCACATGATAGTGATTCATAGGAAGTAAATAAACTATCCTTATCATTTTTCAAAACAATGAATTCCTTTTTCAAATTTTTGTATTTAACAAGTAAGTTTTGGAATTCATCTTGTAGTTCATCATAATCATTTTGCAAATCACTATAATCATTTCGAATAGCAATATCATAGGAAGTAGAGGGTTTAAGACATACCTCATTTTCTTCTTCGATGCCCATAAAACAATATTCAACTTCTTCATAGTTGGAAGTTGTAAGAGGTTTGTTCCTTAGATTTGAGCTTGTATCCCTTTGAGAAGTAGATGCTTTTGTTTGACTCCTTTCATTTGCAAATACTCCATAGATGGCTTCTAATTTTTGCCATACTTCATGTGCCGATCAATTCCTACAAAATGTTCATATTCTAAATTAGTAAATGAACAATACAAGATATTTAGAGCCTTACCGTTTAAGGAGATGATTTTCTTCTCTTCATCATTGAGCTTTTTGAAGTCTTTTGAGGTGTGTGGTGTATCTGTCATCGGAATGGATTCTCCATTAATGACGGTGTTCCAAATGTCGAACCCGCAACCTTGTAGATAGCATTCCATTCTTTCTTTCCAAAATGTAAAATTTTTGGAATCAAACCGAGGTGGCTTGGTGGTGGAGGTGCGGAAAGATGAGCTTCGTTAAGTAGCCGACGATCGTTTCTCTTTACTCGCGATGTGAAACGAGCTTGCCAAAGAGTTTGGCTTTGATACCACTTGTAAGTCAGCGGCTACGATAATCTAGAGGGGGTGAATAGATTATCTCCATCTTTTCGATTTCGCCCTCTTTTTCCAACCGAATGCTCAAAGATAATAACAAAGGTGCGGAATGTAAACAACACACGGCGATTTAAAGAGGTTCAACCCACCTAGGGCCTAATCCTCTACCACCCCAAAGTATATCAGGGATGGATTTCGAAAAGAGAAAAAGATTTTATTAATAATTACCAAAATTATTGCAACAAAATCTTACACCAACACCTTGAAGAGCACCACACTCTTCTTCAACACCACCTTTGAGATTACCACAATCTCACTTGAAGATTACCACAATCTCCAACGGCACCTTGTGAAGATTACCACAATCTTCACCCTTGAAGAGCACCACACTCTTCAACACCTCAACAAGAAGATTACCACAATCTCCTTACACCTAACACCTAGTTCACCCGGTGTGTTCTTACCACAAGAACACTCACAAGGATATCTTGTGTTTGAATGACGACCACAAATTCAAGATTACAACTCGATAATGAATAATACAATTGAGTGCAAGTGTAATCAAGAATAGCCTAGACCTCAAGAATGTGAAAGTGAATAGCTAGGCAAATTACAACAAGAAATAAGACAATGTAAGAACAAGTGTATTCTTGAGTGTATCTTGTTGTGTTGTAGTTTTCTCTCTTATTGTGTTGCTTCAATTCTTCCTCTATTTATAGAAGATGTCTTGTACATGATAGGCTCCTCTTGGGGACATGAATTCTGTAAAAAATTGCAAGACAATTGAAGAAAAGAGCTGTTAGAAATCAATCCCACAAATTAAGGAAAAGATGTCTGCTGCACAACGGTTACATTTTTGCTGTCAAACTCAAGGGCGACCGGTCGCACACAAATAGACGTTTGAAAAAGAGAATATACATTTACACAGGCGACCGATCGACGTAGGGTTCGACCGGTCGTCCCTTACTTCAACCGGTCGCACAACTTCAAAAAACGAAGGGCAAATGTTGCTTTCAATTTTTGCTCCAGTGTACCGGCCGCCCAAGGGGTCGATCGGTCGACGGCACCGATTGCCCTATAGGCGACCGGTTGCCACGACCATTTTCTCGCAAACATGAAGTTTTCTTTTTTCTCAACTTTCAGTACGGGTTGCCCTATACGGCGACGGTTGACCTCAAAACAAAAGTGTTGTCCAATTTTATATCGAAAATAAACTTGAAGAAATACTCAGGAAAATATTAAAACCATTTTAAATCATTTAGGAGTATTTGGACAACCTTTAAAACCATTGTTTTGGTGTAAAATCAAAATCATCAAAATCATGATAAAACCATTTATCAAACGAGAGACTTCCGGGGTAGAGAAAGCGGAACGTAACATCCCTCCCGCTATCATTGATCCATCGAAAAGGAGATAAGTGCTCTTCACGATTCCCATGATAATCTTGATGTAACCTTTCTCGGGATCGGAAGGAGACGATGAAGCGAGTCATCCCCCCGTGATCGATCCAAAAGACTCGGTGAGGATGTTCCAACCACGAGTAAGTCGACCTCAAGACTACTCGCCAAACATTCAACTTTGATGATGAGCCACCCATGGAAATCTCATCATCGTCCGATGACGCAACGATAAGGCCGAGGACCGGTCAACACATTTGGAAAAACGGTGAGACCGACGAGTTTGTTGAGACGGCCGAGGCTCGGCAAGTTGGGTCGACTTCACAATAGACCACTGAAGTGAAAGCAGTCTCGCACAGCTCCCAAGCCGCAGCGGAGTTTGACTCCACAAGGGACTTCACGAGCACCAATTATCACCGAAGCGATTCCGTTTCCGTGATGATCCTTTTGTAGAATCATTTCCTTTCTCTCTGGCGGTACCCGACCTCCCGAAGAATCGCTAAAGATCGCGAGCGCTTCCACAGACTGACCCTGTTATTCCATCGAGACACCATTGTTCCGGTGACTATGACTTTGACGCCGCTGGCCGTCGGTGAAAAGAGGAGACAATCGCAGCTATGATTCGGGAAGTTTTCAAAGCCTTATTCACGAGGTTGAAAAGATGGAGAGGCACCAGGCCTCACCTGGACATGAGGTGGATAATAGAGATGCCAACCACTATCTGGCGATTTGCGTGGCATCATAGTCGAGGATCCGGGAGTGGTGGCAATCAAAGATCAAACAATGCTTGTGGAACAAGCTCGATCTTCAGGACATTGTTCAACAAGTTGTTAGTCCGGCGGGTTGAGAATGCCGATGCAAAGACAAAATTGCAAGAGCACATTGAACAAATGCATGAATCTCATACTACGAGAGATAAAGCTGCTGCGTGAACATAACAAGAACGAGCTCTCTGGCGTGGAAGAGACTATGGATAGAAAATTCAGTCTCCTCGCCGGCCGAGATGAAGTTGGTAGCGGTGAATCCAATGCCACCCGCTCGAGTTCCGTGCAAAGATAATCCGCAGCAGATTCAAAGCGAACTCGGCTATCAGACTAGACTTCTTGCTTGCTAGCTTGTTTCCATGGGTTTCTCTCTCCTTTGATGATGCCAAAAAGGGGGAAGAGGAATACCTAAAGGCGCCGAAGGGATCCGGAAGTCGAGAAAGGAAGGAAATTTGTGAAGGGAAAGACAAGCGAGGAAGTAATAAGAGAGAAAAAAAAGGGAAGTCGTTGAGGGGGAAGGTTCGAAAGATGTGACCTTGATGATTGCTAAAACCCTCAACAAGGTCTTGTCGGTGATATTATCGGCCAAACTCGATGACTCGCCACTCCAACACTCTTTGTACCTATGGCCGAAAAAGAGAAAGACTTGAGTTGAAGCAGTTGATGAAGGAAGTGGAAGGAAGGATGGATGCCCGAGTTATGGATATTCGAAACAACATGGAGGCATTCCAACAGACAGAGACACCTATGCCATTTCGGATCCGGAAGGCAAGAGCCAAGATCGGTTGATGATTCAAGACGCCGCATCTCGAAGGATACTTCGCAAATATGTCTCACGCTCAAGCCGGGATTTGTATCTTGGGAAAAGGGTCTCACACTATGTGAAGAAGGCGATAGCAAAGCAGACCACTCGGCAAATGATCCTCGGTGGTCACTCTACTAGTCACTCATTTGGGAGAAAGAAGACCCCAAGACAAGACACGCCCAGAGGAAAAGGAAGAAGAAGAGGTGGAAGAAGAGGTTTGGACCTAGACCTCCGCCCCAAAAATATTGAGTATATAGATCCGGCAAGAAAGGAGGGATCTATTGGGATTTGAGATTTGTGAAGTAGCCAACCCGCAAGTGGCTAAGAACAATCTTTGAGTATGTGAAGAGAATTGAAGAGGAAAATAAAAGACAAACTCAGCTATGGGAGAAAAGACAAGAAAGGCGAGAAGAGATGAAGCCGAGGAAGGGCGTATGAAAAGAAGAAGGCGGTGAAGATGAGAAAAAGAGAAGAAGATCGAGAAGATGACAGAGTGAAGAAGATGAAAAAGAAGGAGGCAACGAATGAGATGAAGTGTTGCTATCCACCACTTCGTGTATTTCTTTGTGTAAATACATTTTTATGTAAGTCTTTTGTACATTGAATAAAATTGCACAATTTCTATACTTATGGAGATATAGAAACAAGTATGGTTACTTTAAGGTCCATTTAAGCTCGATACATTTTCTTTTGATTCAAGCTCGATACACTTTGTAAAAAATGACTATGTAAAGAACAAGAATGTTGTGATCAATAAAAGATCGATTCTAATTATACATTGCGTGATTCTACATTTTTACCTGTATGTATCTTTCTTTGTTTAATTATTGTTGTATATTTTAAGTTTTGGCATCATCAAAAGGGGGAAATTGTTGGGAAATTATTTTGTAGATTTTGATGAATGCCATGCAAAACTTAGAATAGGAAGTTGGCACCCTATTTTTGTTGTAAATTGCATTGTAATAGATAGGGCTGGTCGAGTTGAGTTAAGTCATCTATGCCCGAACATGCAAGAAGACAACCGGAGACTAGAAGGAAGACTCTGTTGTGAGGCGGTGAGTATGGCAAAGAAGAGAAGATAGGAACTCGATTGAAGGTGCAGGCGAGATCGTTTGAGTGAAGTATCATCAAGTCAACTCAAGATGACCAAGTCTTTTTTTTTTTTTCTAACTATTAAACATATGTCATCTTTTTGTAAACTTTGAAAATTTACAAAACGATAAAACGAAATGGTAATATTATCCCACAAAGTTTATGCTCATTTGGCTCTAATTCGATGAAACAAAACAAAAGCATGTTAAGTGAAAAATTGTGACAAGTCAAACCGATTAGGTCGATCACTCGTCTCCTCTTCCCATCTTAGAGAGAGAAACCCTTTTGAGTACCTAAAGGATTTGGTGTGGAAAGATGCTAACCCAAATAAAGATTCACTCTAACCCAAATAAAGATTCACACGCGTAAAGGATCTAAGGTATCAATTACGTATATTCTGCATTTATGGATTTAAGGTACGCTCGATTTAAATTTAGTTTTCCATTTATTTCTTGATAATTCACGTGATGATTTTGGGGTATGAATTAATTCTATTAATTCTAACAAGTGATATCATAGTCCAATCATCTTGAATTATCAATAACAATTTTTATTAATCTTTCTTGATTGTATTGATTTATAATCTCATTCGGATGAAAAAAAAGCTGAAAAATTGTGAAATTTGAAAATTCATCAAGATTTTTGAAACTTTCCAACGAGGCAATTTTATTATTATTATTATTATTATTATTATTATTATTATTATTATTATTATTATTATTATTATTATTATTATTATTATTATTATTACTACTACTACTACTACTACTACTACTACTAGTAGTAGTCTACTATTGCTATTATTATTATTATTATTATTATTATTATTATTATTATTATTATTATTATTATTATTATTATTATTTATGCGAGAACTCTAGTAAAGAGTTTAATTTTTTTTTTTTTTTTTGTATAATGTTACGAGTTGCATCAAAAATACTTGACGTGGATGCATTTTTACGAACTTGGATTGTTACAATTTTGATGTTTTAGAATGATTTAAATATATTCCAAAAAAATGATCATGTAAATAACTAAATGTTGATTTAAATAGAAGTTAAATATTTTATAAGGAACAAAAAAGAAAAAAATTATAAGGAACAACTAAAATGTGACTGTCAAAAATTTGAAGTTGAAATGTTTATTTTTACATTATGTTTCAAAGTATGGTCCTTTTTTTGAGAAAAATAAAAAGAAAAAGTTTTCTTCTTTTTTTTTTACTTTAAAAAAGTAAATTTCATCATATTTAACATGTTTATGATATATTGTTGTGTCTATTATATATATATATATATTGATTTTAAATTTGGCAACTTACTTGCCAAAACAAGAAATTTCATCATATTTAATCATTTGGTAGAATATTTTCTCAATACTCGGCGCGTGCCCTCCATGTGAGGGCAAAATTGTCTTTGTCTAAAATCTAAACAAAAGTTGTGTTAGGAAAATTATTGTTAGATTTTGATGATACCATGTAAAACTTAGAATAGGAAGTTGACACCCCATTTTCCTTGTATTTCTATTCGTAATAGATAGATCGCATGAGCCGAGTGAAGTCGCTATGTTGAAGAATACAAGAGTCAATCAAGATCGAATAGAAGACCCGGTTGTGTGTCGGTGAGTGTAGTCAAGATGGAAGACACAAACTCGATTGAATAAGAGATCCATCTCGTGAGGCAATTTGTGTAAAGAATGATGAAGTGATGGATCCAAGTCAATTAAGAACCAAGTCTGGAGTTGAATTAATGGGAATGCAGTATGAAGAGAAATATATCAAAGATATATGGGTCAAACATCTTCTCCCATGAACTTCTCCATGATTTGTCTCTTCACGTCAAAATTTATAAGCAAGAAGCAAAACTCTAATGTGTGATCGAGAGAAAGTCTGGTATTGTGGGGAGTCGAGAAGATAGAGAAGTCGATCCAAGGACTTTCTTACGATGGAGTACTCTCATACTTACTCCGATGAAGTTGCCATATATTTATGTGAACACGAAGGTTCATGATGGGAGATTCAATCATTTGTCCACAACAAGGCCATTAAAATCACTGCTGCGGACCTTGCCGAGCACCGCAAAGCGCCCTCGAAGGATTGAAGGAAATCACCGAGAAAGACATCAACTTAGTTCTTTGCTTGGAAAGAGATTGCCAAGCCTCGAAGTCATTCGAAGAAGTGCATTTACCACGACCAAGAATGCCGATTAAGGAAGATTATCATAAGTTGATGGACATCGTGTCCAAATGTGTCGACATGAAGTTCAACGGACTTTAATCGGTTGTCTCGAACTAAGCCGATTGTGTTGGCTGCGATCATGGAGGAAAAGAAAGTCAATCGGGATGAGTTTGTCTTGACCGCATATGCGAATGTGATCAACAAGACTATTAAGGAAGATGGTGGGTTTGGAGTCTCGTTGGGATATGGCACGGTGATTGGCCATCTTATGGAGATGAAGGGATTGCCTTAAGACATGGAAAGTCGTTTCATGTCAACAAGAAGATGTTCAAGGCTAATATTTACGGCACTCGAGGCAAGCGCATGCACGAAGAGCGACACCGGTGAGGGTGAATCGTTGATCTTGTTCCAGAAGACTCACCGAACTGTTTCAGCGTTCGGCTTCTTCTCCTAAGCCAACTCGAGAAGAAAAAAGTTGTTGACTAAGAAAGCTCATGCCCCCCTGCGGCCCTAACAAAGCACCTTTGCCAAGCCAGTGAGTCCACTAAAGCTCCCGCCCCTACAACCGAGCAGGATGATGCACCTACCCATGCAACCAAGACCGAGAAGGATACATTTGCCCCTTCTCCGGTCATGAAGAAGAAACGCTCGGTGTGCATTTGTGCCCGCAAGCCGACTACATTAAAGAAGATAAAGATGGTGGAGCGAAACCACCACGAGAAGGTTGAAGAGGAAGAAATTTCTCTTGTTAAGACAAAAAAAGAAGAAGCGTTTTAAGAAGTTAGAATTGGAGAAAGCCTGATGCAGGACTCGGGACACCGACAAGAGACTGCTGAAAATCAAGAAGAAGCGATCAAAGAAAACTACTTGTGATGAAGTGGTCACCACGAAGATGGAGAAGACTGGCGATGTGGATCGCCAGACTTTGTTGAAGACCCACTATGCGCGAGACAGTTGTGGAGAAACATGGAGCCGAGACAAAGTGAGCACTTTGAAGAAATAATTGTTGATCCCCTCGAGACGGATGCTAAAGAACACGAGGAGGAACATGCTCCACTCTCCCCAATTCAAGAAGAGGAGGATGATGATGTCTCGGTCTATCCCGATATCCAGGAGAGATTGAGGGTATGGAGAAGTTGGAAGCTAAGTTACTCAAGGTATCAATTTGAGCCGAGTTCATTGAAGAAGAGGAGGAACTTATGAGTTTATTGGGTGACATAGCCATTAGCTCGCCCTTGATCCCGACTCGCATGACCATCCTTTATCAAAGGAAGGATGAAGAGAAACAAAGGGCCTTGGAGAAGGCTAAGGCCATTGAAGAGTCGAAGAAGCCTCACACTTGTCCTTTTTTCGATATACCAAGATATGCCATGGACTCAACTGACGGCGGCGATAGTGACATTAAGGAGATAGATCCCTCTGTTGCGGTGAGAAAGCGAATTCAAACAAGCTATCGGAGAGTCAAAAGAGATGCACGAGCGGCAGATACAAGAGGTCAGGAGAGTCTTCTCAAATCTCCTTTGTCTCGATGTTATAGATGTGGTGCGGGACATTCTTTGTCAAAATTGCTTCCACAACATCCCAAGTGCACTCTAAAGATGGCACCGGGAAAATCGGCGATAAAGTTAGGGAGGGTGATGAAGCGGGCACCTAGCCAAGCCGATTCCTATAGAAGGTATTGATACACTGCCTTGGGTCGACCGATCACTCAAAGGAATCACGGTAAGTCTCGGTCCGAGTAACCCCATCACTCATGACTCACCGGTGGTGTGCCAACCGATGGGGAAACTCTCACCACCACGGCTAGGTCGGAGGATGATGTGGGAGACCAATCAATGAAGTTTGGAGGCGAAGGAGAGAATTTAAATGTTCGGCATAGTGAAGTTTACAACGCTCGAAGGTTGGATGTCTCGGCTAAGACATCAAGCGCACCGAAGGCCGATGACGGCCGATGCATCTTGACTAAGGCAAATGATGGAAATAAGGCCATGGGAGTTGAGACTCCTGGCCTGAAAGTGCAATCCTAGGAGTTAAAACTCCGAAGGATGCCATCAAGACCCTAAAAGAAGCTTCGTCTGCTGAAGAAATAAATGTCCAAGACCTCTCATGGTTGAGGCGCACTGAGGGGATGTACAAGGCCCGCCGGCCAGATTGAGGCTGGCGAGGGTGTAGAAGGCCTAAAGGAGGTTGAGACTTCCTTGGATAAAAGAATTGAGAATTAGCCAACTCTCTCATGCGGAGGCTGTGATGAAGAAGAAGAGATCGGCGCCCTTCATGACTCGCGCAGAAAATATTGATACCGAATTCCTCGAATCAAGTCAAGCCGAGTCCACTCCTATTGATCCATCTCACAAGGGCATAAACCGATGAGGATGCTCAAGACTCACGGAGCCAAGTCGGTGAAAAAGCTGCTCGATGAAATTTGTGTTGGTTGATGGGCCACCCCAATTACACCATCACACTCTAATGAAGTCGATAAGTCACCTAGGAATGTACACCTCAAAAGAAAGCAACAAGCGATACCGAGGGATCTTTGTTAAGACAGTTGAGGATCGATCGGCTCAATGAGCTAACACCATTTACTCAAGATCGATGACGCCGAGACAATTTGAGGCATATAGAGTCAAGAAATTGTGAAAGGAAAGGGAAAGCGTCCACAAGCTCAAGATGTGGAGATACCTATTTTCCCGAGGAATTATTTGTGGAATTCTTTTCGCACGAAGCCCAAACTCCTTTTGAAGCCAAATTAGCTACGGAACAAGCCGGATACAACATCCAAGTACCCCAAGAAGAACTCGAGTTCAGTGTAAATGACTCTGAGTGCCTATTGGTTTTGACTTTTATGCGGTTTGGCACGAGGATCGATCGCCGAGACACTAACCGGAAAGCCTTTAAAGCCATGTGTCTTTGAGATCGAGAAGATGGAGTATGGCTTTGCATCATTGGACCAGATGCTTGATACGAGAGATGCCACACTTACCAGGAGATATCGAGGAGCATTTTTGCGCATTAGAGAATGGTTTGGACAAGTGAAGGCTTTGAGGCGTGAGCGAGATCACCTACTTTAAGTCTTTATTCGCAAAGATGGTGATTTGGAGCTCGACAACCTCAAGCTCAGCGAGACAACGAGACCACATATTCGGGATGGATGAGTCACACAGTCGGATATGGAGTTACTCAAGCAACAATAGAAGAATGAAATTGCAAGAATGAAGGCCAACGTTGAGCAATGATTAAGATCCTCCGGACAAAAATGAAGTTGATGGTAGGTGAGTCGAAGGCTCTGCTGATCGGTCCCCGATCGGCCTACCCACGACCCACAAAAACATGACTCTACAAATAGTAGACTCGACTTTATCTGAGTGGTATGTTCCTGGCTTGGCCCTACCCTTTGGTGATGATGCCAAAAAGGAGAAGAGAAAACTATGAGGAGGAGTGAAGGAAGGCAAGGAGGGATAAGGAGGAACTATAGGGGAAGCAAGCAAAGGGGAAGAAAGCTCATTGAGAAAAACCCCATTGCAAATTATGTTTGCTAAGACCCACAACAAGGAGATGTAATGACCCCTCAATTCTCGCCCAGACTACCTAAAGAGTCGAGAGTGGAAGAGAAGGCTGAAATGGCGTCGAGGGAATCGAGAAAAGCCATGGAAGCTGAGTTTGAGAAGGTAGCCGAGAAACACTGAGCGCATAAAGAATATTAAAGCAAGGTTCGATGGCCTCCCAACGGGACTATTGAAGGATTCCCCACAATAAAACCCCAAGAGAAATCACGATACACGATCTTTGGATCTCGAACCCGGATCACAAGAGGAGTTTCAAACTCACAGAAGTGAAGGTTATTTCAAGAATTTGACTGCCGCAGCTTGGGACTTTATCTTGGGAGAAGGGTCTTGATTTGTGCAAATCACCGATAAGCAACATAGTTCAGTGATCCTCGGTTGAAAAGCACCAGACAAAGACACTCCCGAGGAGGAGAGCGAGTCTTTAAGAGGAAGGGGAAGGTTTGAGAGTGGTGGAAGAGGCGGAGGCACTCCACCACACCCAAAATCAAAAGATACAAGGTTTATTGATCCACACAAAAATGGAATCACCATCGGGATGGGTATGACCATCTTGCCAATCTTGAAGTGAAGCGCAAGAATGAGGAGGCATTGAGAAGGTAAGAGGCCGAAAATCAAATAGCTATGCATGTATGGGAGGAAAGGCGGCGTAGGGATGACCCCTGCTTCTAAGCGAATATGAGAAGAAAAGAGAGATGAAGAAGAGAAGAAGAGAAGAAGAGTAGAGGATGATAGAAGAAGAGAAGAAGATGAAGAGAGAGGAAGGAAATCGAGGCGTTGAAGACGGTTGTAACCCCTTCAATGTATTTTACTATTATAAATGCAAGTTTTGTAAGTTTTCTTGTAATTTTATCTTTCGGTTTTGCTCGATACATGATGTAATTCATTAGAAGAAGTTGTGATACAATGTATAGAGTATACCATGTGACTTTGTAAAGGACAATAATGATATGATCAATAAAATTGACATATTCAACTTATACATTTTTTTCTTATGACCGCTTACTTTGCGGTAATTTTTATTTAAGTTTTGGCATCATAAAAAAGGGAAAAATTGTTAGGACATTTATTGTTAGATTTTGATGATACCATGTAAAACTTAGAATAAAAGTTGGCACCACATTTTCCTTATATTTCTATATGTAATAGATAGGACTTCATGAGTGAGTGAAGGCAACTATGTTGAAGAATGCAAGAAGTCAATCAAGACTAAAGTGAAGACCAGGTTGTGTGTCGGTGAGTGTAGTTAAGATGGAAGGCACATACTGATCAAGAAGAGATCCGGCTATGAGACAAGCTGTGTAAAGAATGATGAAGTGCCGATGTCAAGTCAATTAAGAGCCAAGTCGCCAGTTGAACCGCGGTTGAGTCATTCCAAAAAGATTAGAGCGGACTCAAGTCAAAGGGGTAAAAGCGGCTATCAAGTCAAGTTGATCGATATTAATCGATTACGGAAGTCAAGGACTTTACTCGATATAGTAATAAGTCCAAGTTGTCATGTATAAAAGTGTTCATCCGAAGCGTGCTAATAGAATGAACCAATGGGAAGCACTAAGCTTGTGTCGAATCTAAATCATTGCATACATCATTTAATACGAGGATATGTCAACATCACAAGTCTTGCAGATCAAGAAAAGACAAACCAACAAATAAGAAGTGTCATTTTGAAAATAGCTTATATCTTCAACGGGCAAATTTTCAAATGAGCACTATAAAAGGCTGAGGAGTAAGTGAGAGAAGGTTACCAAGCAAAACAAATTCTAAGAGAATTTACAAGCAATTAAGCAAACAAACTTGCAAATACTCTCTCAAGCTTTCTAAGACATTCCTCAAGTTTAAAATCGAAGGAACTCGATCCAACACATTCAGTGAAGAAAAGAATACTTCATCAAGTTGAAGAGGAAATAGTTTAAAGAACAAAGGGGTCTACTCTTGAGTTGAAGGAGATGTAGAAAGGTTCAAGGTCGAACCGAGAGAAGATTTGAGCTCGTCGGAAGGTTGTGTGATCAATTCCAAGGGTTCAAAGGAGCAAAAGTCGCAAGACAAAATTGTCTTGTGAAGAAAAAGCCTGAGTCAGGGAGCGACCAAGCGTGTGATCAAGGCTGACTCGGATCGAGAACTACTCGCAACGGATCTCATTACTTAGTGGATTCCTCCGAGTTGGAGAAGAGTGGAGTAGAGGAATTACCCCATCCTCGAACCACTATAAAATTTGCTTGTATCATTTATTTCAAAGCATTTTATCTTCCCGCTTATATTTATATATGATGTTTAAGTTTATATTTCTAACCCTTGACTGATAATAACATTGCTAAAAACAAGTGTTAACAACAAGTTTAAAACAACAAGGGTGAAAAGTCTTCCATTTGAACAAAACCAAACCAATTGTTAATCTAAGTGTTAGTGATCACAATTAAGTTATACTATCAACGGCTCGATCGAGTCTGTTGAATGGGTAACTTTCTTTCAAGTAAGCCAACCTATTTTGTCCCTCAAGGACTTAGTTTGATTTGAGTAAAACTCTGAAATTATTTAAAAGGATTAAAATCAAAAATTTGGTAAGATTTATGTTAGATAAATGTTTTTATCAAGATTTTGATGATTATGTTAAATGAGTTTTTATACCAAAACAATGTTTATAAATGTTGTCCAAATACTCCTAAATGATTTAAAATGCTTTTACTAATTTTTGGAGTATTTCTTAGAGTTTATTACTCGATAAAATTGGACAACACTTTTGATGATTTTGTGTTAATTGGTTTTTAAACCAAAACAATGTTGTCCAAATACTCCTAAAAGATTTGAAATGTTTTTACTAATTTCATTGAGTATTTCTTATAGTTTATTATTCGATAAAAATGGACAACACTTTTGATGGTTTTGTTTAAATGAGTTTACTATGTTTATAAATATTGTCCAAATACTCCCAAGTGATTTAAAATGTTTTTACTTATTTTTCGGAGTATTTCTTGAAGTTTATTTTTGATAAAAATCGGACAACATTTCAATTTGGAGGTCGACCGGTCGAATAGAAGGTCGAACGGTACACGAAGAACGCACAAAATGAAAGCGAGAAACCAGTGTGAAAAAAAAAAGGAGAGGAGTGACGGTCAAGGGTGAGGCCGATCGGTCGCACCTAGAAGCGTCGGTCGCACCCCACCTTGACCGGCCGCAACCCCTACCCGGATCACACTATTTTCATTCAAATGTTGAAATCTTATACAGAGGCGACGGTCGCTACTGTGTAATCTTTGACATGACAAATTTGTACCGTTGAACTCCTTGACAAAAAGATTTGCTTTTCAATTTTGTACAATATTTCTACATCTTGTGATCCTCTTTTTGTAGAAAAAAGTGAAGAACAAGGAGCCTATGTTGGTGAAGACTCTCCT